>CM073463.1:79609594-79914594 GCA_037074535.1 Gleditsia sinensis | reverse complement strand
GAAAATTTGATTTACAAAATTCAATATTGTGTTATAATTAAAATAAGCAATCCCTACAAAGTTACCATCAAAGTATAAACATTAAATCAACCTAATAGCAAGACCATAAAAAAAAAAGATTCCCCTTAAGTTGAGTCAGCTCCACTTGGTTGTTTAAGCATATTTATTGAAGAGTCATCAGTGAGATCAGAATATCGATCTGATGAAGAGAACTCATGGGGTTTGCACTTAGTTGTGTCAACTCTTTGAAAAACTTCCCATCTTTCTGCCAGTCCATCACCTTCAAGCATTTGCACTACTTCAGACATTTTGGGTCTGTGGCCTGGAAGATATTGAGTACACAATAGAGCCACTTGAACCATTTCCTCAAGGTCGATCCAGTCATAATTGTTCTTGAGATCCTTGTCTACAAGCAGTTCAAGTTTCTTCTCCTGATGAATTTTCTTTACCTGAACAACAATACCACAAGGACTTAATTTTAGAAGGTGGGAAAGGTTTTTAAGTGAAAAAAGAGAAATAAACTAACAAGTAGGTACACTAACACAGATAAGGACATGAGCACCATACACACATCGCAACATAATAAAATATAAATTGTTCAATTGCAATTTAAAGTGTTAGGTATATATCAAACACAAAACAACTTCGTTTTTTAAGTATTAATGCTAAAGAGATTAGGTTACCCAATCAAGCATAGCTCCTTTTTGGTTTGCTGTTTTTCCAAATTCTAGAGCCCTCTAGCCTATTATCAACTCAAGAAGGAGAATGCCAAATCCAAAGACATCAGTCTTCTCAGAGGACTGCCCTGTGGAAAGATATTCTGGTGCAATATGCCCCACAGTGCCCCTCACTGCAGTTGTGACATGTGAATCTTAGTGATCCAAAAGCTTTGCCAACCCAAAATCTCCAACTATCTACCAATGCAACAAAAACAAGGAAAAAATATTCACCGTTAAAAATCTAATTGAATAAAATTCCAATGCCACTACCTTGATTTTGGGGCACAAAACTTTAGTTGAACTTGATAGAGAGATTAGCAAACTACAGTTGGGAAAGTGTCAAATTGATTACATTAATAATACAACCAAAGTTCACATTCCTTCCAGTCCTGTGTTATCTAAAATACTAAGAAAACTTTAGGGCAACCAAGTATTATGGCAAACAAATTTGCATTAAACAACCATCACACACACACACACACACACATATATATATAGCTTGCCCATGGTCCTAGCAAACAAAGTTCAAAAATCAACCCGAAATAGAACTTAGTATACCTATTCTGCTGAGACAAAAAATTCATTAAAAACACAATCAGGGTCATCAAAAATTTGCAAACAACCATCACTAAAATGATTTAACAAAACCACCTCCACACTGCTTGAAATACAGTAGGATCAAATCAGAACAAATCAGAAGCCAAACCAATCGAAAAAATCAGAACAAATGACAGAGGAAATCGATACCCACATTCAGCAGCCAAACCAATCAAAAAAATCCCATACAACCATAAATCAGACAGAGAGGAAAACAGGGAAAAGCATCTTCGGCTTTGGTAGAGAGAATCAAAACAGAGGGAATCGATGATTACCTTCTTGATGATGGAGAGCTCGGGTGAGCTGGAGGGAGCTCGGGTGAGGGAGATCAAGGGCGACGGAGTTCGGGTGAGCTGGAGAGAACTCTGAAAGCTTGGGTGAGAGAGATCGATCTGCGAGAGAAATGGGTGAGGGAGATCGATGGGTGAGGGAAATCGATGGGTAGAGATTCGGGTGGGTGAGGGTGAGGGTGAGAGAGCTTAAAGGAAGGCGAGGTAGAGATCGGGTGAGGGTGAGGGCGTGGGTAAGACGAAGGCTGGGCGAGGGAGGAAAGCTTCTCGGGGTGAGGCTACAGAGCAAGCTTGAAGAAGATGAAGACTAGGCAAGAGAAAAGCTGTTCGGGGTGCTTGGAGAGGCTGGAGCTCGTGAGGGTGAGGGGCAAATTTGAGGAGGAGATTATTATGAGGTATCCGGTCTCTAACCCAGCTATAGAGTCCGGATACAAAAACAACAGGCCCGGTAGGATAGGATAGAGCAAAGATATGTATTATTCTATCCTACTTGTACACCAAACTGAAGATAGCAATAGGATATCATATATTATCCTATCCTATGGGCCTTATCTGATGCCCTAAACGGGCCCTTAGCGTTTACAAGAAAAAGAAATTGTGAAAAGGGTAATTAAATTATTATGGGATAAAGAAAAATTTTAAAAGGTTATTTTTGTAATTTGACAATTTAAAAAGTCAAAATTAATGAAAAAGTTAAGAGCAAATTGCAATCAAATCAAAAAACAAGGGACACATTATAATCTTCGAATGAATCAGGGAGGGGGGGGGGACGGGGAAGTTGCAATTGTAACGAAAGTTTATGGTGAAAAATTATCATTTTCCCAAAATATTATTGATCTGTTATCCATTATTAATACAGATAAATAATTAACCCGTCTTAATCTTTATCTTAAAAAAATTCAAAAATAGAAATTTTAAATATATTTGAAGGAAAATTTTATAATACTCATAATGACCCAAAAAATTATTTAATGGCTAAATTATCAATTTTGTTATTTAAATATTTTTAAAGTTTTATTATGGTCTATAAATTAGTTCTTAACGTCGTTAAATATATCTTCTAGTCTCACTCCATTATTCGTTCCCATTTAAAGGCTTACATAGCATTTTTAGGTCCTATTTCTTTCTTTTGGTCCTAAATACACTTAATTGATACAAACAGTGCATCATTAAAGTTATCTATCCGGAGAAAGAAAAATACATTTGGTTCATTTTTTAAAAAAAATTCAAGTTTGATATGTGAAAAAGTATTTGGTCTATCAATGGTTGACCAAATTTTATACAAACGTGACATTAAAATTTTTGCGTATGTATTTATTTTAATTAAAAAATTTGTTTTAATTATTTAAATGATTCTAAATATCAATTGGTTTATTATTAATAAATAATTTTTTATCTATCAATTATATTTAAATTATAACAAATAATAAAAATAATTTTTTAAAAAATTATTATCGTTATATGTCACGATTTGAACATTATTTATAAAAAAAAATTATTTACTGATAATGTACCAAATTATTTTTTTAAAATAAACATGTAATGTTTTTAATATTTTACTCTTGATATATTTATATGTTTGTTTATTATTATTTTGGCCAATCTCTCTTTTATAAAATATTCTCTAAAAATCCCTTAACAAAATCAAATTTTAAAGCAAATCCATATAGGCAATGTATTATAAGTAATGGCAGGCAAAGTTTTCATACTTTCACCGTCACAAATTGAAAAACAAAGGCCCTCCACCCCTTACAAAATCTGCAGATCAGTTGATTTTACGGCAATTCTTTCGAACTTCCCCTTTGGATCCCTCTTTGACATCAAGCATACTCATTTTCACCATAGCCTGCTGGAAATCGAAGAAGAACATGGCCTGGTTCAGCGCATAAGCATTCACGAAATACCTCGTTTGGGGGCTACTGTACAACGTTTGGTCCGACGTGAGAAGACCGTTCCTCTGCACCAACGCATTGAAGTAAAAGTTGTCGAAATAGTTCCTCGTAGCGTCGAAAGGCTGCTCCGCTTTGTCGCCGGCGCTGCATGTTTCGGACAGTGTGTTTGCAAATTCCGAATCCAAGGTTGGATCCCTTTGGCTCAATCGGTTCTTGAATGATGCACACCTTGCCACTCCTAGTGTATGACCCCCTGCACATTCGGAGTCCCAAAAGATTAGTGTTTGCTAAGTGTTTTTATTTGTTTTCAACATAAAAAAAAAACTTGTTTAGAAATTATTTTTTATTTTTGTTTTGAAAATAAATTCAAGTAGAGTTGCTTTTGTTTTTTTTATTTTTATTCTCAAAATATCTCAAAATTAAAAATAATATATTTTTCAAATAGTTTATTAAACAGATTATTTTACAGAATAATTTTAAAATGAAACTTTTTTCTAAAAAAATACAAATAAATCCAAAATTTCAAATAAATTAAACTAGTGTTTAATAAAAACATTAATTTAAAAGAATATAATTATGCTCTCTAAAGTGTATTGAAATTAATAAGAATTAATTAATCTTTTATTAGGAAGTTCATACTATTCAAATTAATTATATAATTAATTGTTGAAGGCATAAAGATAGCATAGTGTTTACTTACCAGAGAGAGCCACCATCTCTTGGGCAGAAAAGCCATGCTGCCCAAACAACTTGATGAGCTCAGAGGAATTGAAGGTTGGGAATGGAAGATTGATTGTATCCTCAATTTTGGACCTTCTTCCATCTTTTCTTCCTTTTGGAATGTCATACACTGGCCCCCCAGCCTGCTCATCACAAATTATAATTAATATTTAAGAAAAAAATAACCAAGTGTAAGCCTTGCATGCATGCATGCAGCTTCATGTATATATAAAACTTACAAAGAAAACTGCATCTCTAGCTGCCAAAGCAAGAATATCAGCGCATGAAACGACGCCAGGGCATTGGCTTTCAAGCGCCTCTTTGATGTCGTCTATGACTTCGTAGCCTCTCAAGCTCAAGTTTGCTGGTGAGTCCTTTTCCGCCGTGTTATCCTTTGTGGAGTCAATCAGAATTGACCCATCACATCCCTACGTAGCAGCAGTAACAAAAAATAAGCAACTTTGAAGTTCCATTTTATATAAAATAATTAATTAACATGGTAGACATTTTTTAGTGGCGAACATTTCAGTCACTAGCTAATTAAAAATATTATTATTGATCAGTATCCACTTTTTCTCATAGTGGGGGTTCATGTGCTAGTTGGATATATAGGTGGGAAATGTGAGAAATAAATACCAAATATAAATAATGAATAAATAAAGGTAAAGAATATGAGAATGTTTTGTGCTTGATTATGGTATTTAAGGAATGTAAAACAAAGTTACTAACATCTTCATTGCTTTTGTAATATAAAAAAGAAAGAGAAAAAAAAAGATTAAAGATTGGAATTAAAAGGCTACATATGGTTAAATTATAACAAAATGGTCAAATGAGCAAAATGTAGCACTTTTCTAACGAATATTTCTAATTTTTGCACAACCGGATATGTAAGTTACTTTATATGGACACAGTTATCTCCACTACTAATAAACACAGTTGATCTCCACTATTAATAATGCAGTTGTGCTCAGTTGTGAGTCTAACTTGAATAATAACATCATTCGTATTGGAGCTCTCTATTTATTTTTATGACTGAGGATAGGAGTTTAAATCTCAGTCGAAGTTAAATAAATTCAAAAAAAAAAGTAATAATATCATTTTAGTGGTCAAATATTCTAAGAACAAGAATTGAATAAAAAAGGAAATTTCAGGTGATTAAATTCGGTTTACAAAAAAAATTGATAGATTTAATTAATTATTAATAGACATATAAGTATATTAAAAATAAGTCTTATTAAAAAAATATACAATAATTAATTTATTTAGTTAATTGTTTGTAGAGTCAGTTTTTCCAAATATATGTTGTCATTCAAAATATACTATGTGAATATTTTCACAACTCAGCATTTTATTGTTTTTATGTTTTGAAACTACGTAAATATTAGAAATTTTGGACCCAACTCCATTATCAAAATTCGAGTTAAGAGAGAGAGAATTGTATAAACTTATATTAGAGCCTGTTCAAATTTTGATGTGATTCACCCACAGATGTTCATTCATACAAATTTCACGTTTCAGATATTCAACCCTAAACGTGAGAAGGGTGTGTTGAAATCTCATATCGACTGAATGTCTAAGTATTGTATTCTTTATAAATTTAAGCAATATTTTCTCACTTGACTCGAATTTTGAGAGTTAAGTTAAATTCAAAATTTTTAATAATAAGTGTCCTCCAACCATTATTCAGGGACTAATCCTTTCTAAGGTTAGAAGACCGAACGAAGGAGGTTTTACTTTTATCAATAAAGTATTTTCTATACACACGGCTTGGATCAAATTTAGGACAGCATATTTGGACCTAGCTATCTATCAATTGTGTTGGACTTTGTTGATCACAGTATTAATTGTATTTTTGATTCTTTATAGATTTGTTTTGCACATTATAATTTTATTGAAAAACTTGAATTAAGAAATGCCCCTTAGTTTTTTCTTAGAGAGAGAGAGAGAGGAACCTGAATGAAGCAGTCATGGAAGTGCATTCTAAGAAGACCAGCAGCTAGGGTTGGATCATCCTGCAAAGCTGTGTTCACTCTGTCCTTAACAACAGATTCAACAAGGGGGCAGCTCATAAAGTAATACTCCATGCTCACAATATCTTGTCCAAATCTATAACCATTGATCACCGTCACCTCAATTAGCAGAAACACACTCAACAAATTAGCCATCATCACCATCTTCGTAAGCTTCAAAGATGATGATTTGTACAGCATCTGTTCTATAAGCCAGCGATACATATAGTAGAGAGAGAAATGAACTTAGTTCTTGAAACGCGCGAGGCTTTGGAATAAAGAACTTGATAGAGTGGGGAAAAAGTTGGCAAACTGCGGAATGGAGAAACGCAATATAAGGTATATATAAATGCTAATAATTGGAACCAAAAAAAAAAAAAAACTGGATAGGAAATAAAACAAAAGTTGAAGATAGTGGATTTATCATTTTCTCCTGTTCCAGCACCACTTTTATCAAATGCAAACTGATCTCATTGGTACTCTTCTCTACACAGTGAAGTTCTCTATTTTCGATAAGATATTTGTTAGGCACAAATTTGATTAAGTGTAACCACATACTATTGAAATAATTTTATATGGATTATTATTTTATTAATTATTAAGCTCAGTATAAATTGGGTCATTATATTTTTGTATGAATTGTGATAGGTAGACTGCACAAAAAATTTGGACAGAGGCTCAATATACAACTTTTTTGACTGTCAACTTTATTTTTATCGAAATGCTGATTGAGTCAGAGAGAGATATATATATAATTTTAATTTTATTTATTTATGAATTAATTAGTGGTTTATTTGATTTATTCTTTTGTCCGTTAAACAACGTCTATAAGTATCAGTTTAAAGCGACTGACCAGGATACTATAATCTGAACTCTCTTTCTCTCTCTGAAAGTTAAGGAAGTCCAGTAGATTGTAAATCTACTTCTCCTTAATTATAGATTCTTCATATACGCTTTTAATTGTTTTTGATTACTCTGATTATTTTGTATTGAAATATTTTAACACATACGACACGTTGATATCAAAGTTAGTATTAATAGAGAGTAATAAAATATAAATAAAAATAATGAAAATTACTATATATGAAAGGAAGGTTAAGAATATTTTAGTATTAGTGTTTGATTGAGCGATAATTAATGATTGATTTACATTTTTTAAATATGGTCCCTACAAGAAGGCATGATTAAATTTTTGGAGTGAAAATTTTCAAATGTCTTTGACTATCAACTATCAAGTGTGATCAAGTCTTTGATATGCTAGGTAGTGATATTGAGCCTTGACTTAATAGAGTTCAAAGTGAGGTTGGCTTTGTATGTTGGACTAGGTTTGGATATTATATTGTTATCTTATTGTCATTTTTTGATAAAAATTAATAATAAAAAACCTGATCACTGTGGTCAACATAGATTGATAATATAAATACATGTTGAATATTGCTTGTAAGTTGACACCTAAAAAATTTCACATTCATTGGCTACCGAATTGGCGTTTGCCAGATCAAGATCAACACTACGTACTGTAAATATCATACCAAATTCTTTGATGGACGTTGAAACTTGAAACTCAGAAAGATGAGCCGGAAGAAGTTTAGATCAGAAAAGATAGGAATGAAGTACAAATCTGTTTCCTCTCAATCTCTTCTAAAAACTAACGTAATACCAAATTGTTTCTTGGGAACAATTATTCTTAAATAAATTTATTTTTTCTAAAGTCATAGAATTATATAATGTCAGAAATTTAAATTTTTTTAAATTTTTTTTTGAATAAAAATAATTTTAATACTTAAATAAAATTAATTATATAACTAAAAAGTACAAAGACACTTGAATAAAAAAAATTTATTCTTTCTCACATTAATATATCTTATACAATTTTAGAATTTCAAATCTCTAAAGAATTGGTGCAATAATAAAATTGAACAGATAAATATACCTGCTAAAGTATAAAATGTAAATTTTATTGTAAATCATATCATTATGAAGAGTGAATTTATACATGATTCTGTTAAAAAAACTCTTGAAATAGCGAAAGAATTAACTAAGTTCGAGAGGTGGACTAGCTGGTCTATAACCTATAACCTACAAAATTTAAAAAGAATAAGGTTTCCTTTAATTTTAGCATAGAAGGCACTAAAATAATCGCATCTATATAATTAAAAGAATATTTGGCATGTGATGAAAAGTTTGAATTGTATACTAATTGCTTTGATCCTTATACAAGGTGACTAGGCATTACCAATCCTATTAACTAATTGAAAAAAAAGGTCACTATGAAATATTTTATAATACCGCACTAACCTTATACACCTTCATATTATTTTAGCATTAAAAATATTTATATTTAATCCCTTAGTGTATACAACATAAAATATTTAGAGGTATAGAATGTAGTTAATATTTATAACACTTAAAAGCTTATGGAGACATCACATTTATAAATTTTTAATTTTATTTTTATAAAATATCAATTAATTTTTTCTATAATTTTTAATTATTATACCAAACATTAAAATTTAAATATTATAATAACTTCTCAAATACCAATATACCAAAGACTATATAAAATACTTTCTCAGATATTATAATTTAGAATGTTTACTATTAATTTTTTTTTAATAAAAAGACGATATGTGAATATTTTTAATAATTTAATATTATATATTTGATTTTTTTAAATAAATTTTATCTTTGTATTATGTTTTTATTGAAGAATTTTATATTGAATATTTAATAAACTTTACTTAAATGTTTTCTTTTAAATAAATATGGACGAGAGTAAGTGTCTGAGATTATACAACTTTCAAGAGTTTTAAGCCTTTTAAGGAAGTTAAACCCTTGTATTATTCCTCATTGTTTACTCTATGTTGTGGTGACTTTGCTGGATGCAGGAAGTGGGTCTCAGGGAAGTCAAATGCAAGTAAGTGGGGGTTGCTGTCAAAGTGCATGGATGATGCAGATAGCTAGCTAGCTGGCTAGCATTTACATAGAGAACAAAGTGCCAAAATTTGAGTGGAATCTGTCTGTATGTAAAGTGGGACAAAACTTAACAAATGGGAAGAAGCCAAAAGGGTATGAATGGCTTATGAAGCATGAATTTCTACACCTTCTCTTTGTGAGTGCTGTGGACGCGTCTAAGTTACATGTGGGCAGTGATGCATGTCTTACTCCATATGTTCATGCAGAGTAAACGCTTCCGTGATACTTACATGATACCATAGTTATCTTCAAAGTTTATAACTTCAAGTTCAAGCTTCAATTAAAACTATATAAACCAAAAGAAAAAAATAATGGTAGAAGACAAAGCAATGGTAGCACCATGTTTCTTAATATTATAGTGAACTTTTGTAATTGGTTATGTAAATAAGAGTTTTGTAATTGGTTATGTAAATAAGAGAGATAGGAGTTGAGCTTAGTAGTTAAAAGTTTACACAACATTATCAGTTAAAATTTACAAACTAATATTTATATAAAAAAAATTGGTAATTTAAACGATATTAATTTTATATTAAAAGAGTGTAAAAACTGCGTGTGAATTTTTTATTGTGTTTTAAGCACAACATGTAATACAATATTTAAAAGAAAATAAAACACGATTTCAAAAATATTAAAAAATAATTAAAAAAATTCATTTTGTTGAGTTTAAGATACAACACGGTACTATATACAATAGAGAATTTAATTCATAAAAATTCGTGCTTAAAAAAAAAAACTAGATTGATAGAGGACACAAAGCAATGGTGGTGCAATGGAGGACACAAACTAGGTTAATTCGTTTTGTTTAGTATTATAGTATATCTTGTGTCACTGTGCAGTCACTAGTAATGGTGGATCATATAGTCACATGTTATTGTATTCAAGGCCAATCACGACTAAGAGCTCAAAATTTCAATGTGTTTAAATGTTCTTATTATAAACAAAGTAAAAGAAAAAAAAAAATGTATGTAGCCTTTCCGCTTTGGATCAATTTCTGAAATTTGAAAGTTACTTCCGTTAATTTTTATTAGTAAGCATTTATTATTTTATTTATTTATTTTTATTATTTTATTTATTTATTTTTATCTCTAACTCAAATGTATTAACTGCATCATATTCATAGTGGCTTATTTCTATTAAAGGGGAAAATAATAAATATATATTTTTATTGAAGATATTGCATAAAGAGAGAGAATAGAAAATGAAGCCACATATATTAATACCTTTGGCATTTATAGTGAGAGAAATATAACTTGAATTAATGCTCTTGAACAAGAAAAAAGAAGAGAGAAATTGCATATTGAATACAATTGGTTTTGCATAAACTTCTTGTACTCCCAAAGAGATGCAGTTGATTATTCTCCCACTCATAGTAGCAAAGGGGGAAAAAAACTCATCTGTCATTAAAAAAAAAGAAAAAAAGAAAAAAGAAATAGAAGCTAACACATAGGAGAACATTGCAGTGTGATTGTTCATTTTCCATTTTTATCCACGAGTTTCGTCAGTCAGTTAAACATCTACAAAAACAAAGCAGGTAGAATCTAAAATGTGAAAACATATTGATAAGAACTACCCCTGAAGTCATCTTCTTGGCCTGTCTTCTATGTACACGCTCTTCTTTTCAGGCCTAGGCAAAATAAGCATCTACGAGCATGGAGTCAATGCCTCAGCGAACATCAGAAGGCATTAGCAAGCTGTTTCCAAAGCAACTACTGTTAGTGTTAATGCTAGTCACTGTGTCATCTATGCAGTGTCCAATAGATTTCGGTTTCAAGTCAAAATTTTGGCATCTTGGGCAAACAAACTGCGAAGGGACAGGATCGGCATCATGAATACCAGAACACCGAGTGTGCTGCCACACTCCACATACATCACATGCCAACATTCTCTCCCCATCATCATCTTTAGCCCCGCAGCTGCAATCCACAGTCCACCTCTCAATTCCACGTTCCATTTGGAACTTGCTCAACCCATTCTTTCCAATGCATCTTCCTCGGACACGAACCACTTCTATTGATCCTGACAAGAGCTTGACCTGGGTGGAATCATCTACACCACTATAGCCAAGTAGGTCATCAACTTGAAATTTTTTAAACATGACATATACATCTTTAAAAGCATTTGATGCTTCGATCTTGAGGTCAGAGACAGTGGCACTAATGGGCAGGACAATTAACTCTGGGGGAGGGCTTGCAGCAGACTCTTCAGATTCATCAATGAGTTCTACTTGACATGAGAGGCGTATTCTATACGAGTTTGTCATTGGCAACATCTCAGGCCTATAATCTTTTACAAACTGCTTGCAGTCAAGGAGTTTCTGAGCAGAGCTCATTGCAACAGTCCTTGTCCCCTCTGGCTCATAGATCAGCATCATCTGAGGATGAAGCAAAGACTCGTATAAATATCTCAAGTCTAGTAGGAGATTCTCTTCAGATGGATACTTAGAGCACGAAGATTTATTGCCTGCTGTGATCCCATAGCAAAAGTCATTCCCTTCCTCCAGTCTGCAATAGATGGAAGCGCAATATGAAACATAAATAGCCCAAGAAATTCACATTAAAAAAAGAAATCTAAAATGCAAAGGATAAGCGAATCTTCCAAACTATACTAAGCAATAGCATCAATGCTTTGAGGAGAATATTAATATTTTAAGGTTACTTGCCTACACTAATGAAAGTATTCCTCCAAATAAGCAAGGTCTCAGCCATAAGCAGCCATACACACACAAGAAGTGTGCAAGGGATATTGAAATTTTTTAAAATTATTACTTAGTCTAGCTTAATGCATGCCAATCCCAAAAAATAGCATCAGCTCAGCTTACGCCATTCCTTGAAAAGTGTAAAACTAGGCAGTGCAATAAATTAGTAAAAACTAAAATATCAGGGATCCATATACATGACCTCTTTCTGAGACTATATCTTACAAAATCACCCGAGTATGACATCTTTTTCAGTAGTCAAAATTGAAAACACAGAAGAGAAAACACCCTACAAGATTCAGAGAGAAGTCTAACCTGTACTCAGTAGCACCAGTACTCGGATTGCATCGGGTATTAACAACCATTCCTCCAAAGATCACTTTTCCTCCCAGGTCCCCAAGGCAGTAATCAAGCAGCTCTGGAGAGCCCACCTTGTAGACAGCACCCCTGAGAGCACGGCAGCTAACCCAATTAGACCCGGACACTGCACGCAGCACTCTGAGCATTGCTCCCTCCATACGTTCAACATCACTCTTTGCCCACAAACATGAAACTCCTGCAGCATCAAAGCGGCGCTTCTTGCAGGTGATATCATCATTGCTTGACACTGTCATGCAAGCATCATGAATCAAACCCGTCAATAAACAAAAAAGGTCCCTTATATTTACAAGCTCAGTGTCTGACAAAGACCGGTAATATGAGATTGTGTGCTGCAAACGAGAGTCAGGTCTTTGTCCGTGAGAGAGGAATATGGACAAGGGTAAATTGGACAGGCAATCAATAGCAGACTCATATGATTCATGAGTGAGACCATAGCTACCAGAGCCAAATTGATAGCCCCAGTTACCATACCAGGGACGCCCCTCTGTAATTGCATGGATCAGGCGGTACTCCAGCCCATATTTCTTTGAAACGTCCATTACACTAACTTTTCTGCTCATGTAGACAAAAGAACCCATTCAAGAGTTTAGCTCAAAACTTCATTCAAAGGAAATGCACACAAGATATGTGAAACAATGATATTCTTCCGTTTCCCAAAGGTCAAGGTATTTCCCCATGCCTATTTTTTTAGCACTATGAGCTCACTGTATAGTGTCTATTCTTTAAAACGTCCAAGCCCCTAACCTAAACAACAAAACGTACATTCTTAAGTAACAATATGGGCAATTAGTACAATCATCAGTTTCTCAAGAAAGACCTACATCATTCTTCCCATCAGAGTCCCAAGTTGGTGAAAAGAGTATCATGGATGAAAGATAAGTACGAGAAGACAGAAATTGATAAAATTTGGTCAAAGACTAATTGAACTACTTAATCGGAAAGAACCAGGAAGTTGTGAAATTGTAGTAAGAACAGAAAAAACCTAACCTGACTCCAAGTGCCTTGCAGAGGCGATCCCAAAAGTTCATGATATGGCAGCCAGAAAGAATTCTTGAGCCCCCTTCCCTGCCATTAACCCGAAGAAGGTGCCCATAACCATTGGCATGGACTACGCCATGTAAAAGATGAGTAGTGTTTTCTAACTGTTGATACACCCAGTCTTCAACATCATCAGTGGTTGTCACATGGTTGCATGACTTGCACCTGAAGATGGAAACATCATGCACCAAATACATTATGCTATAATTTTAAGTACTTAAAGAGATAACAAGTTAAAGTGTGAAAAGATCAGTACCCGGTTAAGAACCCATCGAATCCGAAATTATTGATAAAATTCTGGGAATTAGAGTAAATGATAAAATTGAAACAAATAAGCAAATAATAAAATAAATTAGTATTACAAAACAGAGGCTAGCTACATACAATAGTTTATTCAACTATTGCCACTTAATCTAGGAATTTATTCATACACAGCCTTGGGACTGGAGTGAAAACAAGGATGTATTGCTAATTGGCCTCTTTCCCAAGACAACAGTCACAATACACTTTCACTCAATTCCACTCTCATGGGGGGCGAACCAATTACACCCGTGATGCCAAATTCATGGTCAGAGCCTCCCCTTCAGCATCCTCGTAGAGTATGCTTCAGAGAACAAGTCATCAGTGCCCTCCCAGCCAAATCATTAGAGTTCATTAGAAAAGAAAATCCAATTACATGTTCATTGTAATATGATACCAGTCCATATATTGATTGCCTCTAATGTGAGTTTAGCATCACAATGATTCAACTAAAACATTTCAAATATTTCCATTGACATTATTAAAACCTTTGTGTCAATTGAAAAAGTATACAAACAAATAAATCTGTTAACACTTGCTTTCATGAGAGTCTCACATTGGTAAAAATACTGGTGTGGATGTGGTATATAAATTCAAGGGCTCTCCAACCTTAAAGGCTAGCTTTTAAGAGGTGGCTTTCCCTTGATTAAAAATATATTGTAACAATGGTATTAGAGCTAGTGGCTGACCTCCACGAAAATGGCTACCTGATGAGGGTAACTGGACCCAGTAAAAAATGCCTATTGTTGGCAAAGGTGGTAGCTGTCGGACCTGTCTGACAGAGTGTTAGCCATCGTGGACGTCGGCTTATCTAGACGGGGTGCTCTGTTACACTTGCTTTCACGAGAGTCTCACGTTGGTAAAAAAAATACTAGTGTAGATGTGGTATATAAGTTCAAGGACTCTCCGATTTAAAGGCTAGTTTTTAAAGAGTGGCTCTCCCTTAATTAAAAATGCATTGTAACAAAATCTATCAGCAACCTACATATTTTTCCCAAAATATAGAATATCCCATTGCTTTAACATAACCCAAAATTTTATACTGTGGAATTACTGGGACTGTTCCAAGTTAAAAAAATTATTATAATTTAGGTCATGACTCATAAATTATATTATGATTTATTACAATTGATTAAATAGACTCACTTTAATAACGTACCGACTTGGATTACGCAAAGAAATATAAGTTCGTTCGCTTGCACTTAATTGAAATCGTCCCTATTGTTTCACAAAAAAAAAAAGGTCCCTATTTTACGCTCCTAGAAAATTGTTACCCGCAAGCAAAAGCAATACTGCAACAAGAAATTGAGAACAATAAAAATTCAGAAGACAACAAAGTTTTTTCATAAATTCGCTTAGAAAGCATATTCGGGGCTGAAGGAGTGATGAAGGAGTGAAGGTACTCACTTGGATTCTGACAAATGCAATATATCTCCACAGCACATACATGGCTTGTGGTACCCACCAATGGAGCTACCATCAGCCTTGATTATAAAATGGTAACGTTTCCCGCATACTGGATGCTCACTCCAACCTGCACAAATATTTTGGAAGAAGAATCATAAAACAAATATCACAAATCTTGCAATATTATTTCAATATACAGCTACTACTAATAATAATAATAATACATGAGCAAAAGCAGAAGAAAAAAAAAAAGCTTGTATCAATTATCCTCGGCAAGAACAAAAATCAGCTGTATAAGTTTACACTGAACTGTTTAGATAGTGTCATCTCACATCCTTTATGAATTGAATATAATGATATAGGATCCTAAAATGTCGGGCTCGGTTCCAAGTAACAAGCACCACTACGCCCAACTTGGTAAATATAATGATATTTAATATTTTATGAATAAAACTACTATTTTATATAAATTAATAAAAGATACATATCAGTATTTTATAAGAATTAATAAAACTAATGGCGACAGGATGTTCATGGTTTTTGGT
This sequence comes from Gleditsia sinensis, assembly GCA_037074535.1. Taxonomy (NCBI): domain Eukaryota; kingdom Viridiplantae; phylum Streptophyta; class Magnoliopsida; order Fabales; family Fabaceae; genus Gleditsia; species Gleditsia sinensis. Next base: position 79,899,025 of record CM073463.1, on the reverse strand, counting down.
GCACCTCTTTCAAAATAGTGTCGTGAAGAAAAACATAGTCCATAGTAGGCAACGAGGCAAAGTTGGACCACAACATAATAGCTGTCACGCAACAGCGACAGCGAAGAAAATGTCCTATCAAATGTAAGATCGACACGTAGCCCACACATGTTCCACTTGTAAATAAGGAATAAGCACGATAATAAAACAGAAACACCCAGTACCTCCCTGTACGGGTCCCCCAGCTAAGTATTATAAAATCGCCCCTATATCTTGGATATTCTCACCATCGTCTCGGCAATAAGTAAGAAGTCCACTCACAGATGCGGGTCATATCGTGGGCCATAATGCTAATCTTCATTTTTCATCACTAATAATATTTTTCTTTTGAACTGTCAACTGTGTTGATTAGGTTTAACATTATATCATTATAAATTGACGTTTTATCTCGGAATGAATATCTACAAATTGTAGTTCATGTCACATATTTACCACGATAATTTCCGGGAGTTTTTAGAAATCATTTTTTACTAAGCTCCCGGAGTAGCACGTGATCGCAAACCGGCAACCGGGAGAAACTGGAAAACGGTGAAACCAGAGCGATCTACTGGTATGGAAACAGAATCGGTCAACAACTGGCGAGTCAACTCACCAACAACTCGACACTGATCGCAGTAGACTGATCTGGATCTGGCCACATCCTCCTCCACAACATCGAGACAGACCACCGCCGGCGTAGAGTCCGGCCCTTCCGTCAACTCTCCGACTCGGAACAGAATCTGCCACGTCAGCAGGTGACGGAACAACGCCGACGGCGGTGGTAGCAGCGCGTGTTTCGACAGGAACGAGCGCACATTCGTCCGGAAGGGTCCACCGGAGAAGTCGTCCGCCTCGGCTAGTGACGGCGACAGAAAAGTGAGGAAATCGTAGAAATCAACTGTAGCTCTACTCTCCATCCGCTTCAATGGCTTCCCCCCACTCACGACCATAATGGATGCGGAACCAGGCGCGTGGTCCAGAGGTCTCGCAAGAAATGCTCGGAAGCTTCTAGATCAGGAGGTGGATATGAGAAATCAGACGACGGTGATTGAAGGACGAGTGAGGTGGAAGAAATTCGGAGACAGAAAGGAAGGGAGGGAACGTTGTTCGCATTCCGTGATTTCACCTTCATCGTCCGATTAATCAGCGTCAATTTTTTAAATATATGTGGAAAAAAGTTTGAGAAAAAGAAAATAGAAAATTTCGTTCTGGGAATTCGCGATAAAAAAGAATGGGTCAGTTAAAAAGGGAAGTGAGTCATTATGCAAATTTAGCGTTTCCGAGTGGCACGATATTTTATTCTTTTTAATTTTTTGAGTGTTTCGTGTGAAAGTTTAATAATGTTTAACATTATTACCAATATAGTATGACTCGGTTGGCAAGTAATTGGGTTCCTTAAATATATATAATGTTTGAAATTTAATTTTCAGGCCATATGTATGAAAGAGTATAAAAAATCAACTTCTTAAATAGATTTCGGCAACTCAAATGTTAACTCCACAGTTGCACGTAGAAAATACTTTAATAATATACACACACAAAATAATGTTTAATGTTAAAAATTTGAGTAGACAAATTGACGAAGATTTTATTATTAGTAGGTAGTGGCATAAATATAAGTATAATTATAATCTGATCAATATTTCAACGAAATTGTCATTATTTTTTTTGTACAAAACTATTTCTAAGGTAAATCTCTTTTTTTTTTTTTTTTTTCAAAAACGCAATTCAACAAAACTTTAGTTTTACAGAGTGATTATTTTTCTAGATGGGGTTTTGTTTTTTGGACATTTGATTTGGTATGGCATTTGCTCCTGAGAAGGCTTGCACAATGCCTGTCCTTTAGAGGATGTGTCAGACGTGCGGATTTCAAAATAGGACCTTTTCACGGACCCATTTTCGGCCGGTTGAGAAATGGAATCTAGTTCTGCACTGGCACATACAGGAAGGAAAAGACTCAAGAAAAGAATTCATATGGCTGCTTCTCTGGATTGCAAACGTGTCCAAAAGCAGGAGAACTATGTTTTTAATGAATCCATATTGCATTCTGATTTGCAACATGATAGTTCTACATTGGTTGGCAAATAAGGTCTTCAATTCTATATATAGTGTGAGGCAAATCTTCCATTATGAGACATCTTTTGAGGTAAAGTTAGGTCTTTTGTGACAATGGATGTACAGCCACACCATAACATTGGTACCAAAACCTGCTTTGCCAAACCATGTGAGTCCCCTATTAGTGCGAGCCCGAGAGCCTCTGACACAATTCCGTGAAAGTGAGGCACCGTAAATTCCAAAAAGAGGCAAACAAGACCCGCCTTACACGAGGACGTGCAAGCTTGAAGGGAGAGTATTGATAGTTCCACATTGGTTGGCAAAGGAGCTCCTCGGTTCTATATATAGTGAGAGGCAAACCTTCCTTTATGAGACGTCTTTTAAAATGAAGTTAGGCCTTCTGTGACAATGGACGTACAGCCACACCATAATACAACACCATAAAACTAGATCAATGGGAACATTGTTTTCTTTACCCTTTATGATAACCCTAATTAATGACTCTAAAATATAAAAGCCAAACCAGAAATTAAGAGATAAGAAAAAATCCGCCTGCATTCCCAATAACAATAACATTATGTAAATTATCTTAATCAAATAGCAATTTTCGGCCAAAAAGTTAGATAGACAAGAAATAACCAAAATACCAAGAGAAGAACAAGCAGGGGCGCACACATAAAACAAATTACCTTACCAATATTAATCTCAGGTATATTTTTTTTACCCAATCCCTTTCATCTTGCAATTTCCCTTGGTGAACAAATTTTTGTCTCTGATGGATCAAGATGCTTCCAACGTTAGCCCCTAGTTAACATTATATTCAAAATTTAACCTCAATATGCTTAATTGCAGTTTGGCTTAATTGCTAGTCAGGTAGATAATAGTAATTAAGTCAGTTATCTAACTTTAGAGTTAAATTTAACTCAAAAGTTAGATAACTGACTAGACAAATAACCATCACGGGTAGCAGTAATCTAATTTTGGAGTTAAATTTTAGATAGAATGTTAATTGAAGAGTGACATTAAAAGCATATTGATCTGTTAAGGATGAAATTGGAAGAATTAATTTAGATGACTAAATTAAAAGTCACCCTATTAGTTAAGAATCAAAATATGATTTTTTTTTCAAAATTTTAAACCATAGGTTATTCTAGCTCTAAGTTAGAGTGTACAACGGTTAGTGGATAGCCAACAAAGGATCACCATAAATATTCGAACTCAGACATTTTGATCAACACGGCTCAATCTTGCCAACTGGAATGATGATTAGACAAAAGAACATAACAGCTCATCATATGAGATCACGGTGCCCACCATTATAGGCCAAATATTTTAAAACATATGCGGCTTAGAATCCATTTACTTGACTGAAGAATAGTCAAATACAAAGGGTGAATAGCAAGAGCTGTGCCTAGCCATGGAGACAAGCTTCAAGGGCAAAATTGACAAAGGAGATTTTCCATTATCAGTTGACACTGGCACGTCAGGCCACAGAGAGAGAGAGAGAGAGAGAGAGAGAGAGCAAAATCAATTCACACTTATTGAAGGCTAGAAAACCACCCCTGGAATATAAATTAAGGCTCCCCTCTTATTGGATACAGCCCTGCAGTTATACAAGGAGCAATGCATGCCGACACAGCTTTTATCTCACATGAATTTGCCATTGAATTTTAGATCCCTTATTATCAAATCAAATTTGCAGCAGAGAAAAAAAAAATACATTGATACAGCCATTGCACAAACAAATTCTCAGGTACAGGAGCAAAATTAATCCTAATTTTACCATACAATCAGGATGTACAGATACAACATTATTTCTGGCACTTTGAAGTTTGAATAGTAATCTTCCTAGCTAATGTGATACAGTTGTTGATGGAAAATGAATATTATTAATACCTGCAATCTTCAAGGGTTATAGTGGTCTATCCCGCTTCTATGCACATGCAATGAAAGAACGATGACCCCAATTTTCACTTCCTTTCATCTACACACCTGAACAAGAGTACATCAATCTTATTTTCCCTCCTTTTATAACTTTCCAATAGCTCATACCAACAGCTGCTTAAGGATATGATTGGTTACATCAGTAATAAAGAAAAAGGAATGAAAATAGACTATAATATTTTCCATCTGAGAGTACTCTCTTGCTCAGTGGAAGTGAAAACCAAGAAGACTGACATTTATGCATGAGAATGACTACGGAGCTTTTTAAAAAATTTGAACCATGATGAATCAAGAGAGGAAAAAGAACGTTTAACAACCAAATAATAATAAAAAATTCATAACTGGATAAATACTTTTTTAATATAGGATAAAAATTAGCATCCTCCACAGCCCATCAAACAATTTGCCCCTTCTTTAACGGTATTACCCTAAAGTATGCCTTTCCTGTAATATCACTCTTATCCTGAGATAACGAGGACATGGGGGTAAATATGTAAAATGGTATAACCATTTCTGCATCACAACCTATATATAGTGAAAATAATATGTTGACAATGGGATGACCTATTTCTTCAGTTCAGATTTGCTATCGAGAAAGCATATAGCACTATTTAGTGCTATTGTTTTTGGCTTCACTCTTCCCTGTTTCACATCTACAAGCATACCAAAAGTCTAAATTCTGGTGTTCAAAATTATTGAAATCGCATCATTCTAGAATATAAATGAAGCAACAGTTACCAGGCTAAGTGGATAACATTGGCCACCAAAGGAAGGGCATACACCCAACAGCCATGACTTTTTTAAAGTAAACACCCTTTGCCTGCCTTTCCCTATTAAAAATGAAAATAAAGAAAACCACCGGAGAAATAGTTACCCTCTTTCTCTCATCCAACAAACATTTACAAAACATACCCTCAAACATTTACAAAACATACCCTCAAACACAAACACATTGACCATGTCAACTGGAGGTGCAGCAAGTTGGTGAAATATATAGAGGGCATTATATTTAACAAGATCATAGAGTGATGCACAAGAAATATTAACAAGGTAGTTATTCTTACTCCACAGTTGCATCACAATCTCACAAATTCCCAGTCTTCTTTTGACATGTCAATAAAATGAACAGCACCATCCTCAAACATGATCTGTAAAAATAAATGCATATTAATTTGATCATAAAGCTCATCTAGATTATAAAAATCCAACCAAAGAGTCTCTTACCGAGTGTTTTTTAGAATATTTATCAAACCGTCTAATAATCCCAAACCTGGAGCATTACAGGCATGAAAAAGATCACAATCCAACTTTTAAGCAAAACACATATGAAGAGTACTTTTTGAAGAAATGCAAAACCACTCAAATAAATAAAAACAGGATATCACGGTTCATAAATAGACAATCTGAACATTACCTCTCATTCACAGGGTGTTTTATCCTAACAACTTCACCAATGCAATTGCGTGAGCACTTTGGTTGGTCGACAACACGAGAACTTCCTAAAAATCCAAGCACAACAGAGAAAATGGCTCTTTCTAAATAGATAGAGAAGATGAACTCAACAGAAAATTATAGAAGATTTCAACATGTTTTCTGTCAAAAGAAAAATCAAAATCAGATAAAATATAACTAACAGAATAAACAATCAAGCTTACCTATATGTAAACCTCCATTCTGATAAACCTGTTTAAGACAAAAATCCCACAATTAGTCAATAAGACAGATTTATATATGCTAGCACATGGTACATATTAAAATCAATAAAAAAAGCCATCAAGCTTATTACTAAGGGCCCATTTGGTAGTATAGAATGGGAATGGGAAAGAGAATGAGTGAATAGAATGTTTGGTAGCACCTTTGGAATGGGAATTCCCATTCCATTCCCTTGGAATTTACTTTTATTTACTATTTAACCTTTAATTTTTTTTTTCAAAATCACAAAATTATCTAGATATCACAAAATTTCAACTCATTCTTGCCTATTCCTACATGCCCTAGCCTTGAGCTCTACCCAGATCCACCTTTTGCACTGCATTTGCTGTTGTCACTAGAAGATCATTCAACATCTCTGGCGTCTTCTCAAGTAATCTATATGCGACTATGCCAGTGGTCTCTTTTAGGGCATTCAGCATTGTGGCACCACCTAAAGTGTTTCAAGCAGACCCTGTTTTCTTTAAAAAAAATTAACTGCCTTTCATCATTGGGTTCATTAGCGAATCCGCACGAGTAATCAATTTCTCTCTTAATAAAATCTAGGCTCAAATCAATCATAAACAGAAATACTAGAAAATGATAATGTTGCTCTCTCTAAGTAATTCATCCTTTGATGGGGACATATGAAGGAAGTAAATGCTCAAAGTGCCAATTGGAGAAGACGAATATTGCCAACTATTCTACTCAAATTGGAAAAGTTTTACAGAATTCCAAAAGAGGACTTTTTGGAATAACTTTTTTCTATTTTAAGAACAATTAACCAAAAAGTGGTTAATTAAGTGAATTGACAATTCAGGCAAGACAAGTGGTAAATGCAGTTTTCAAAAAGATGGACAATGAAGAATAATGGAAAAAATGTTTTGGAGACAAACTTTCTTGCTCAAAATGCTGATTGGAGAAGATGGATATTGCCAATATTCAGCTCAAATTGAATAAATTTTATGGAGAATTCTGATGGAGACCTAATCAAGTGGAGGAAACCCACCCTTAGAACTGGTTCATAAGGGGGACTCCCGCCCCTTAAGTAGCACATGAATTATTTGTGGCTCCTTGATGTGGGACTCTATCAAATTCCAACATAGAAACTTTTGGCAAAAAATTTCCAGGGTAGGAATAATAAACCAGAACAATGGTTAATGCGCTAACCATATATTGACTTTGATTAAACATTGTCTAGTTAATTGTTCCTGAACCAGACCCCTTTTTTTGGAATTCTCTCTCAATTTTATCATTTGAGTACCCCTGCTTAGTTCGGTGCTAATCCTACACTGATCCTAAATGATGAGGAACAGAATACAAAAATTGTAATATATCAATTTTCATCTTCTTTTTTTAAAAATTTATCTCTGCATATATATTTATTTTTTGTCACTGCATTCAAAATTATATATGAAGTCAAATAGGATAATGTTATAGAAATAGAATTTTATAAAAATTGGGACCAAGCCACCAAGGGCAGTATTGTTATTAAACATTTTTTTTATCATTCTGCTTGTGTCTTATATCAACATATCAGACATAAAAATTGAATGTAATGGTCATTCCATTTTTCACCAAACTAAACATGACAAGGAATGATTATTCGATTCCATTCATATTGGTTTTCCCACTCCCATCCCCTCCCAACCAACCAACCAAACAGGCCCACTGAAAATTATAAGTATCAAGGGGAACGATTGAGAGGTTAAGCTGATACAAGTGCCCATGATCACAACATTTAAATCAGTGTTATGTCAACTAATGGTTACAAAATAAAATCATGTCCACATGCCAATAATAAGAGAATCGCCATAGACAGTAATATTATAGAGCAAATGAGACCTTCAAAACACCAATTTCCAGTAGGAGCTATTGACTAAAGAATAAAGATAAGCAGATGTAAGTAATGGTAAAAAAAACTAACCAGCACAATGTAATAATATTATGCAACAAAACCTCTACGAGTCAAAAGACATCTATTAATCTTACACTAATAAATGAGGCATAAAAAGCCATGTCCTTACTCTACAATTGCCACCTCATAGGATTTTAAAATGGGCAGGTTATTGAAAGAAAGCTTTGTCCGAACAATTAATCACTGCATTTAAGGTGCTAGCTTAGTTTAAAACCATGCATTAAATCACTTATATTCCCTTATATTTCTCATAAATTATTTTATCATGTAGCTAAGCATGATAAAGGACAGCATACTGCAATTTTATGTAACACAGGATATACCAAAGTAGCATATCTTCAATATGCATTATGCAATGAGTAACTATGCATTGCATGTGTTAGATTTTAAAAACTGTGGAACATCTCCTCTACAAGCACATGTAGTCAAAACCATGCTTGAGTAGAGTGTCAATGCCTAGGCTAACACTTGTTACAGCAGGAAGTGTCTTTGTGTGGAATTAAGCATGCAAGAATTTTTGTAACTCTAAACTTTCTAAAAGAATTAAGGGAAATTGCAACTCTGCTACTATGAGCATTAGAAGCCATCAATCGGTTTGACCTTCTATGTATGGCCACTAGTATGAGAGTGAAACAGCAAGACAATGAAGGTGGTATATAACTCTAGAAGGTGCAAAACCCAACACAGTACAGACGAAGACAACAATAAACAGAGGAAGATGACGGACAAAACTTCACACTTGAAATCTAATAGCATCATTCAACTAATGTGCTTTGTACTCGTATTGTTTTGTCAACATTCTTTTGTCTTTTGGGCTCGGTAAAATTTTTAGCCAAAAACACAAATGACCCGTTCTTCTATGTATTAAGGGTTTAAAGAAAGTCTGGGTTTTACTATAAAAGCACCTTTCAAAATTAACCACCTTGGTTCCAAAACTGACAAAATTGTAACCATATGTACATCTTTAAAGTGTATAAGGCTTTGTTTTCCCTTTTATAACTACACTACTCATTATATAGATGTTTACAAGTTTCAATTATATAACCGTAAATCTTTCACCACATACTTAAGAGTTGGAGACTCATCCTTCCTGAATGGAAAAAAATTATTATGAGAGGAACCATATTTACATGAATAGCAAAATTGAGGAGGCATATCTTTGATTTTTTTAATTAAAAAAATGTCTAATGAAAAATTAACACACTAGTTGCAATATGAGGAAGTAAATAATATTTCTTACCCAAATAAAAAAGCATTGGCTCACAAAAAAAGTTTCCAATAATAAAAATGACCACTGAAATCAAGTTTAGTTCGACATAATTGAACAGTAAAATATATTCTGGATATAATTGCTATTTTGGAGAAGATGAAGCCACCTGATACGCAACTAATTTTAATGCAGCATCAGAAGACAATTTAGGCTTGGTTGGTCGAACCCCTAACTTACGCCTACACCTAACAGCACCACAATGACAGTCTTGATCTGCACCAAACTGAACAAACCTGCTATATAGTTAGAATCCACCATGATTACCATCTAGTTATATAAGAGGTGGTGCACAGCTGTAAGCATGCAATCAAGAATTAAGCAAGTGCTCATACTGGTAATCATATGTTAGATGCTCGCCCTTTCTTATGTCGCGAGTTGCAAATATGCCAATTCTTGTTTCGCCATCAATTATCCTTAAAAGGAAAAGAAAAAAAAAAAGCACATGTTAGATGAAGTACCTAATTAAACTATGTAACATGTGAAATACCTAATACTGCATGACCATATGAGCAAAAGAATTAGTAGTCAACCATTTTTGCATCTCAGTATTGGGGCAGCAACTATGATTTATATATCTAGATTTGTTTCCCTTATATGTTGCATCAATCACCATATCTCGATTGATTTCACATAAGTAAAAGTTTGTCTCCCCCCGATGTTTCATATTCCAAAGCCTTTCTTCACATGTTTTGTCATCAATGACTGCCAGAAAGAGGCGACATCCATTAGTAGGTTTTAAAAGAATACATATCAAAAATTACTTACTGTATATAGGAAAAACAACTGTTTATCATTTATCACCTTCTCCTACATATTCTATGACAAACTCGCCTTGCTCGATATCTTCATCTGCCACAATTCCAGAACCACATTTCTCTGTCTACAAGTAATGCCTTAATACTCAGTATGCTAATTGGCAACATTATGAGAGAAATGCAAGTGATGACATTACTTCCAAGAACTCCACTAGACACAGATACATATGAGCAGTAAAATAAGGAGGTGGAAAGAGAGATGATAGAGGAAACGTGGTGGAGATAAAGGTGGAGGAAAATGAGTGTAGTCAAGAAAGTACGATTTAAATTAAAAAAAATTAATTTTACATTTACATTTATAACCTTATATTTTTATTAGTATATTTAACAAACATGAATGAAATAAGGAGTTAAGGACATTTTTAGGGAACTTTACTATTAGAGAAGTGACGATGGAAAACTAAGTCCAGTTAACTAATGGTAAAGATATGCATTAGAATGAGAATACAAATTTAAGATGGAGATAGATGCTCAAGATGCGTGGCCAAATTAGATGACCATGCCCAATAAGCAAGCACAAACAAGCAATCATTATCTACTTGAAGTTCACATGCCTATAAATTACTGGTAAGGAACTAACTTGGCCAATATAGGAACATAAATTCCAAAACTGCAACTTTTTATAGAGTTAGGAGGAAGCCAAAAATTACTAAAAATAATCAAATAGAGAAAATACTGCAAGATATGTACACTAAAAAAATCCTGAGCCAGAGACTTATACCTTGATCAATTTCATCTTTTTCACAGGTCGATTCTGGAATGGTTTGTTGAGACAGGAACTCCCACATTTACAGCCTGAAGAGCAGCTAGAGAGTAGCATCCTACAGGGACAGTCAACATTATGAACATATATCATGAACGCAAATATATGACAATTTACTTGCATCTGTAATTTACAATTTGGACACAGAAACCAAAAACTTTGTGCCAAAAAAAAAAACTAGGTGCACAAGTAGATTCCAGAAACAATATTATTTCATTTTTAACCTGAAACCAGAAACCTTCATTCTACATCCACTAGCATGATAGCTAATACTTCATTAGTGCAAACAAAAAATTCATAGCCGGCAAACAATTAGTACTAATTTAATCTCCCTCAACATAACAGTTCTCTGCAAACAATGCATAAATGTTGACCCAGATTTGAAGTCATGGAAAAAAGTAACCCATCCATCATCTAATAACCCTTCCAGTGAGGGAACACACTAGCATGGAATTTTATTGAACTTATGGAAGCAATCAGGCTACACCACTCCATATTTGCTGGTTTGGCAGGGGTTAAGGACTGTGCCATGCTTTCTAGCTCATGCTCAGCTTAGAGAAAAATTGCCCATGCTCAAGGCTCAGGTCAATAAAAGGAACAATAACAATACTAGTAATAAACTAATGATGATGATATTATTAAAAGTACTAAAATAAAAATATGCTTAAAAAACCCCAAGATACACCACTGGACAGCCCACTGAAACACAAGCACATAAGTGCGTGCATGCATACATCAAAAGAATAGTGATTTTGGATGGTAGGTTGCTGAAGACAAAATCTCACAATACTTGCACCAAAGGAGTATGAATATGACAGAGTACTCGTCCATGTCTAAATGACAAAAATATTCAATAAATGATTTGCAATGGAATTGGACATGGTTTACCGAGAGACAGGCTTTGTTGGAAGAGCAAAGTGGAATTAAAAAATGCAATGCAATATAGTTTGAAAGAACAATTCCTTCTGCACAAGGTACTAAATTTCGTTTCAAGATACTGTTTTGGTGACTTCAGAAACAAAAATATTTCGAAACGTTTCGAAAATTTCGAGAAAACGAAATTTTTTTTAAGAAACGTTTCAAATAATTTTAAATATGTTTTTAATTTTAAAAGATTTTAACATAATATTAATGATATAGATATATAAAATTATATTAAAATTAATTTGAATTAATGTCTATAATTGAATAGTAAGTAAATATGCTATTACAATAAGGACTCCGACTCAAATCTTAACAGCATTCAACAACAATCTCTCTTTTGTATCTATCTCTTCATCTTTTTCTTAACTCTTTTGTGACATTTATATTTAAGTTTCTCTCTCTGTCGACCATGATTCTGTCTTTATCTTTGCATATTTTCTTCTCTCTTTGTCTTTCAATCTCTCTTTTAATCATTTTTGTAGTTTTCTCTTTAAAATGAAGATAATGAAGGAAAACAATGTCATGAGAACAAAGGGGGAGAATATGAAGTTAATAAAAATGTTGTAACTTGTAGAAGAAAATAACTTAGTGTTGAATGTAATATGATGCTACTTTCATCTACTTTTAAATTGTTAATTTTTTTATTTTTCAAATTAGTTTAGTACTTTTCCATCGAAACAACTTGAAACAAGAGTATTTCCATTGAAATAACTCAAAATAAGAGTATTTCTATCGAAACAACTCAAAACAAGAGTATTTTCACCGAAATAAGAGTATTTCTATCGAAATTTCCATTAAAACAAGAGTATTTCTACCGAAACATTCTGAAATATAGTAATTTCAATCGAAACAGCATAATTTCTTAATAAACATTTCGTTTCGTATCGGTAACTCAGGAAACGAAAACGTTTCGGTCATTTCGATGGAAAAGAAAGAAAATTTAGTTCCTTACTTCTACATCACATTGATTATTTGCCAATAGAGGGGATAATCATAACATGGATGGAATCCAAGACCATCTATTGAGTTTCAAATCTCCTCTACATATGTAACTGAATGGATTCTTACTGTTCCCTTTCGTGTTTATATTGCTAAGATAAACGTCCAATTAGATATTTCTTTTGCCTTTTTCTTTTCCTTAACCTCATGCACCCTCTGAAATTGAGTTATCATCAATATGATATTTATTAATAATAATAATCAGAAGATAAGAGAAGATAATCATGGGAATGCTGCTGAGAGTGACATGCCACATCAATAACCAATGGTTTTATAAAAGATAATAATAATAATAATAATTTATTGGGAGAAAGAAAGAAATACAAAGACAAAAAATAAGAAATCCTCCAGAACAAAAATAGATGGAGAAAAGTAGAAGTAAGACAATAGCAAAGACATTAACCAGTAAGTTTCACTCATTAAGGTAGATTCAGTAAGATTACTTGCTACGGAGTAGGCATGCACAGCAAATGAGCATAAACACTGGAAAAGTGACATAAAGCACATATGCATTGAACATTATCTACCTTTCTAGAGGATGTAAGAACAATTAGTAAATCAAATGTTGATACTATCTTGACATGATAAAAGCAACATATAAAAACCAAACAGTTAACAGATCAGAGGGATAATAGATGCTGCTGTGCTGAAAATTATACAGTGTAATATGTATAGCTTTTCAAGATAAATACAGCCAAAAAAATTATACATTACTATTGTTGAAGAAGAAAACACTTACCCACAGTGGCAGTCTTTACCACATACACTAGAAGATCCAGGTGAAGGAGTACAGGAACAGAAAATGCCATCATCGTCAAGTCGTTTCTTGACCTTCTTCGTGAGATATATATCTTAAATTTATAAGATCCAACAAAGAAAATTATCTACAATAATAGGATTTTCTTGAAAAAAAAGATAGATATAAAATCAAATACTTCAGAACAAATAAAGAAACTATGAACAACTGAAGATTGCATATAAGCTGGGTTGTCATAAAGAACAACAAAAAAACCTAATAGAAGAAAATTTGAACAAGAAAACTAAAAGCAGAGATTATATTGAACTAGATATGAGAAATATTGATATTATGAACAATTTTAAACAACATTTATAAAGGATACTGCGTTTTATGAAGGTGTATGGCATTGGCTTCCACTTATTAAACCAATCTGGAAGTTCAAAGTCTACAGGTTCCCCAAGCTCCTTGACCAACTTATCAAATACAACCCCGATGTGAATCTGCTCAGGCTTCTGTTAAACAGCAAAAGCAACTAACTCACTCATTAGCCCAAATGCAACTCATTGACTACAACCTGATTGAAATCATTATAAACATGATAGCATCAGGCTACAATAACATGCTGAAAAAAAAAATTATTACGAGAGACCCTATCAAAACCAAAAAAATATTAGATAAAGGCCATCTAGATTTGAAAAGACTAGTTTAAATAGCTATAGGCAACAATATGAAGGCAAATGATGTAGGATCCCCTGTATTGTTGCAGCAACAAACAGTTCCCAAAGTAAATAATGCTACAGTTCTCTAAACAGAACTATTTTCCCGTGTACCACATACTAGGGGATTTTGGACCTGTGATCCCAGTTCATTAAGAGATAGGAAATTCCTCAGAAACTTCCATAAATAATACTAATTTAAAATCAGAAGAAAAAGAAGTACAAGAAGTAATTATGCTCTTGTAACCATGGTTGACTTTACAGTCACACATATCCTGTACAGATATGCATGCAACAATTAAAAGTACATTCAAGTAAACTAACTTCTAAACACTTTGCACAGGAAATAATGAAGTTTGAATAAACTCTTACAAGTCATTAACTATGCTATTAGAACACCAAACAACCTTCATCATAGCAGAAATGGCCTATTAAAAAGTCACTGCATAAAGTACTGAGAAGTAAGGCCTACGTAATCAGTTTGGATCTGCATATCTCAAAAGCAACACAAACCATAAATTGGATATTGAAAATCCATACCTCAATATCCACACAGGCGACTTTCTTCATCCCTTCAAAAGCATAATTTTCCTACAACATGAAAAAGTATTTGTCACCATGAAGTGGAGTATTTGAGGGCATGAAAAATTTATACAATGTTCAGGTCCCAAAATCAATAAATCAACCATGCCTCAAAACATCAATAATAAATGGATTATATTAACATACTCAACTCATTCTCACATTAAAAATAAATCATCAGCCAGATATGTACAGATTTAGATTTTTCTAACACACGTGCAGGTGAAGAGAGACAGAGAAAAGACAGGCTCATCAGCAACAAGATGATTCAACAATTGTTCTTTTAAAACTGTAAGACAAAGTTGGAATAAAGATTGAAGACGATGAATATACAACCAAAATAAATTCTTACACGATTTAAATAACATATAAAACCATTCAGTCTACATGTACAAATTAAAACAGATTCCTAATCATTCTATACAGCCCCACGAGTCATAATGCTTTATTTTATTTAAAAAATGAGCAAGGACCTATTTCATAACTTGCAGACATCTATCATCAGTTTCAATTCACATATGAATTATTCTTTGTAATTCTATGCTAGTAATGACGAATGATAACCATCTTCAGAAGGAAATCCCAAATGTGCATCTCTCTTCCTTCAAGTAGAAAAACCTCCCACTCTTTCCACACCACTTATTCACCCCAACTTACTGACACCTCCGTTTGCTCCCACAGTTCCTCTTTTAAATCAAATGCGCGTCAAAATTTTCTCAGCACATATTCTTTGTACTATTTCCTTACAATTATATCAATCAATGCTCTTAGAAACTAATTATTCCAGTATAAACAACTCTCGAAAAGAAAGAGTGGAAAGCGAAGTTTGAAAATTTGAAATGGAGAAAATTTGAGAAAATGAGTATGATATTTAGATTCAGATTTTCTTTCCCCAAAAACTTTTTCCCGAGAAAATGTCAAATCCTCAAAAATTTTACTGTTTCATTTTCCCTCTTTCCCTCAATCCAAAAAGTGTTCGAAAAGAAAAACTGCCCTTAAAAAATAAAAACACCCATACCGCGTAAATCAGATACATTTTTGGCAAAAACCCATGTAAAATTCTTCCAAATGCCAATGGGTACCAGTCAAATAAAGTAAAGGATGGGATAAACAAAATAAAAGGGCAACCAGAGCCAAACAATTTGCCACAACCCAAAAAAAAATCTACACAAGCAGAGTAAAAAGGAGGCGGGAGGAAGGGAGAGAGAGAGAGAACCTGCAACGAGGATAGTATGAAGAGGGTGTCTGAACTGTGAAGTGAAACAAATCCGAAATCAAGCGCTGAATTTGAAAATGCAAAAATGAACTGTAATCGAGGACCGGCGAAAGAAGAAATAGGGAGGGGAAGAGATGAGGCCAACCAACTGAAACAGTGAAACTGGGCGCTGAGTTGGGGAGACCTTGGTTTGAAGGGGAAAATGTTAAATTGAGTGGTTAAAAAAGAAATGGAGTTCATGACAAAAAACCGCCTTCAGTCATAAAATTTTCAAAATATTTTCTATATTAATTAGCATTAATGCATGAATATGCATACCATATCAATTTTAAAATTCCAAAAAAATTAATCCCAGCTTTAATTTTTTAAATTAAAGTTTATAATATGGAAAAACCATTAATTAAATTTTTAAAAAAATTATACATGTCAATATAGATAAATGAGTAAAACCTTGAATTTATTTAAATTTAGTTCTTAAAATTTTTTAAATATATAAATTAATTTCTATAATTATCAATTCATTATAAATTATTAGCATTAAAATTTTTTATATTTATAGAGTTTTTTAAATTTAATTTTTAAATTTTTTAATATATAAATTAATTTTTAAAAGTATGAATTTATTACACGTGACTAGTCATAAAAATTAAATTAACTGATAAATAATTTGATGCTTTTAAAAATTAATTTATGTATTAAAATTTTTAAAAAGTAATATTAAATAATTTTATAAATTCAAATATTAATTTACTCTAAATAAATAGATAATTATAGATAAGAATAGTAATAATTTTTAATCAAAACTTGCAATTCATTTTCTGAAAATCAAAATTATATTTTTTTTTTTTTTTTACAATTCTTTAGTATATGACAAAATGTAAAACAGATAAAGAAAAGAAAGATCCTTTGTACTTGGCCGAAAAAACAAAAAAGTAAAGATAAATGCAAATATGATGTTTTAAATCTGAATTTATTGCTCATTGATATATTACCATAAATTTATCCATCAATTATAATAAGGCAACTTCTATTATTGCTTCAGTGGGTGGACCGATCCAGGTTTATTTGGATTAGCGTTTTGTGAACCTACTAATAAAGAATACATTTGACGTGTCTAATTTTTGTTAATTTTAAAATATTGAAATTCAAAATCTAAAACAATATATAAAATAAAAACCCGTTTAAAAATTAATTTTAATTTCCACTTCATTTATTAACTTATTGCAAACATATCTATTAAAAAATTTTGATTATTTTTTCGGTGAGACCTTAAAATTTGAAAGACCTGCCTCTTCATTTGTTCGTTTCTGTTTTTATGTTGTCATTCTTCAATTCCCAAAAATTAAGTGCAATGCATGGGGACTTTCGATGTCTGAAAGGGTATTAGAAAGCCCTTCTTAATCAATCGATTCTAAAATAAAATCAATTTATAAAAAATAAATAAATTAATCTAATCACCGATACGAATATTAAAGATAAATTTTATTAAAACACATGATTAATTCATAAGTAACTTTTTTTTTTTATAGCACGCAATTAATTTTCTTTTGTCTTTTTTTTTTTTGGGACTGGCTTTTCATTTGTCTTTATCAATGCTTCAAGGTTCGTAATGGTTCCAGTACAAGAAACTATGGGCCCATTTAAGTCTGGTTGTGAAAGTTTTAACTTTCACTTTTTCATCAACAATTACTCAATTGCACTTTGCACAGATCCCAGACTCCTAGTTATTAAGTTATATTAGTCAAAATATCTTTAGAGAAAAAACTTGAGGAGAAAAATAGCTTCAATATTCTAAATAAAATTAATCTTATATATAAAAAAAATACAAGAATCTTTGCGTAACATAGAGGCCCTTAAATAATAAAGTGATCAGGTAAAGAACAGGCTAAACCACATACAATCTGTAATTCACACTATATAATACGATACACTTTCTTAATGGATAAGGTAAAGAAAGGAAACTCCTCTCCAATTAGGTGGAAAATTAAAGGTAGAGTTTCAAAACCTAAACAAATTTTTGTGAACTTTTGGTACCAACCGACAAGTCAATGAAATTCTACTGGATGTCCTTTGTATATTCTTATATTCGTCTGTTCCCATTGTCTCCACTGCTTTCTCGGAGCTTAAGTGGGGTTGGTCTAATTCCTTGTGTTTCAAAGCTTCTGTTTCATTCACAGCCTGAAAAGGAGGAATTTCAAAACATGAGAAATAATGGACATGGAACAACATTTCAGGATCAAATAACATAACCAAATTTTCTTTAGGCACCAAACTTTTACAATCTGTAACCTTACCCCATCATAGCAATGTACTGCAGTGTCTTTTATACCGTGCAAGTAATCTGTAATCACACCGATAATGTCAACATTTAAAGAAACTTACTGAAGAGTACACTGCTAAATTGGCATATTGAAGAATTTGATAACAACCTGAGTATGCTTTATCCTTGAATATTAGTAGACTGCCCGGCATTAATAAGACAGAAAATGGGTGGTGACCATCAAGCCACTCATCTTTCCCAATATCTAAAGTTTCGCCATTTTCATCAATAATATCATGGGCATCCAGTTTCAATCTGGAATGGGGAGTGAAGTCCATGACAACAGGAGATCCAAGTGAAAGAATTGCTGCTACGGGAAAATAGGCAGGCCCATCCTGGTGTGGCTGTAGAAAGGCGACTATGTTAAGGACTAAAGAGAAAGGGGTTAAAGAACAAAAATACCACTCTTAGCAGTAAAATGTGCACAGATCCAGCATTTCATCCACAGATATATATTTTTTAATAAGAGTATTTCATTCTAGCAACAAGTACAAAAAGTAAATCAAAGCTTGTTGTTAATATTAAAATAAACATAAATTAAAAATGAGAATAAACAATCATCAATGGAAAATTATATTGCAAACTTGCAATGAAAATTTCACTGCTAAAAGGAAAGAAAGAGGAAATGCAAAGGGGTGTCTAGAAGCAGGGGTTCATGTTCAC
The DNA here is from genome assembly GCA_037074535.1 of Gleditsia sinensis. Taxonomy (NCBI): domain Eukaryota; kingdom Viridiplantae; phylum Streptophyta; class Magnoliopsida; order Fabales; family Fabaceae; genus Gleditsia; species Gleditsia sinensis. The sequence goes on along the minus strand of CM073463.1, from coordinate 79,880,394 downwards.
CACAAACCATTATGCCTTGGTTAGGTAGGTATTCATTGATGAGAACATGATTGATTGCTGACGGGAATAGCCCTGATTCTTCGTATATTTTGTGTGTAAGGTTTGTTAACCATGGAGGCACTGCAAGAGAGACAAAGAAAGACAGAATTTGCGATATTAGCAGGACATTGAAAAAAAAAAGTAGTAAAACTAATTTTTCTGGCAAGAGAATATCCTATTCTTATTTATTAGTTAGCTTGATACTTTTTATTATTTCTTCCTCTCTTTCAATGACTAGGACAATTTCCAAAACGATTAAGTCATGCTGCAGATCAATATTTATTTTGTTTTCATTGTCTTCATAACTCCACAGACACAACATTTTGACAACTATGGCAGAAAAAATACAGACCCCACAATGTCTAGTGTCCATACATAATATGAACCAAATAAAAAGTTAAAATTTAAAAACAGACATCTAACAACTGAAACAATAACCAGTAAAACAACAAAATAAACTGGAAAATGATATTATTGTTGGTGTGCAAAACTCCTTATCATCTTTCACAATTTGCACCAGGTAAGGAAAATGTAAAAGGAAGTCTCTCATTATTTCAATAAAATGACTGACCTAAGATAACTACTCATTTATAAACTAACAAAATGTAGACGAACAAGAATCATGCAGATAGCATATTAAGAATTAAAAAAATAAAGATATAATTATATAAAGATTTTCTCACTTACAAACTTGAGGTAGAAGACCTTTCTCATGCACCACACCACCTGTCAATGAACATAGATCAGAAAAATATAGCGACATCAATAAGAAAAGTACCCATACCACTTTGCCAACCCACCTATATAATTCTTGACATAAGCATATTCAAGTTTTTTAAGGAAATAATTCCCTCACCTACCCCAGCCCCAAAAAAGAGAGGAATCGAGAGGGGATTAAATTTTTTAAAAGGTAAGTTCAGTCATGGGTCTGGGTACTTTTTTGAGAATTTTACGGGTTTGGGTCAGGGCCAAGGTAGTATATTACCAACCCACCCCATGATAGTGTTGTTTAAAATTAATATTTTAGGATTTTATTAGTTTCTTTAGAATTTAGTTGTTGTTTATGTATTATGTTTGACAATGTGAGAGAATATTGATTTGAAATTTGATCCATGTTGATTGATATATGATATATTTTTTTTTACAATTTTAATTTTATAGAAACGGATTCTAGCCCATCTAGCAGGAAGAAGATTTGCTGAGTTTGTACTTTCATGGGTAAATGGGTCCGGGTATTTGGGAGTTATATTGGTCCAGAGATGGGCATCAGGCTTTTACCTGAATGAGTCTGGGTCCAAAATGGATCTAAATTCCTAAGTCTGCGTTTATGTATATCCTACATGAAAAGGAAAACAGATGTAGAATAAGAATGTCAGCATACCCCAGTTCTGTAGCCTTCTATTCTTCAATGACTTCCATTTTGATGGAGAAGCTCCATATATCTGGAAAGTAAAAGAAAATATTAAATAAATAAAAAATCAACAACTTAAGAAACAATCAGTAGAACAGTGAAAATCAGAATGGCAATGCTACATTGTTCAAAAGAAAAGTCTGTTCACTATCTGTGAAGAAGTTGGGTATGTAAAAAAGAGTCGGTAAAGAGCCAACTTTGTAACAAGACAATTTCTCATTTCCTTCCATCACTCTGCCCTCTGCAAAATCAGGGTTTTCATGTTAGTTGATAAAATGTAATTGAACCAAATCTAATTCAGTGTTACGTTTGAACTTATGGATATTTTCAGACTTAGTTGAATTATTTGAATTATATAGTGCTCTTATCATATTTCCAACAAGAACCTCAGCCCAATACTTGAAGATGTTTTTCTCGCCTACAACTTTTGGATCTTGTGGCAACTCATCCACAAGGAGTCATGGATTCTAAAGCCACCACATCTGCATGTTTGTGAAAATTAAATATTAGAGAGCAATACCAAGTATGCTTGCAAGAGAGAGAGAGAGAGAGAGAGAGAGAAACTTGAAAGTTTCCTAGATTTCATTTAGATGAGAGCATCTGAAGAACCAAAGCTGGGCATACCTTCTCACCAAATCATAATTGTACCCTTATGGTGTGGTTGGTAGGAGTTCAAATGGGCATGTGGGAAATTGCAAAGTGTATGGACTTATGAGGCATGGACACAAGACATGTAAATTTCAAAAAAATGCAGGATAAAGCATGTTGAGGATATGTGAATTAAAAAAAACAAAAAATTATATATATATATATATATATATATATATATATATATATATATATGTAAAACCATAAAACAATAACATAAAATGAATTATAATTCACGATACAACTTAATTTCAAAAAAATTGTCATAAATTTACAACACAACTAATATTCATTTTTCTTCAATGTCTTCTTGATCACCACCATTATTTTCATCCTTTTCGTCTATGAAAAAAACTCTTTCTAATTCGGGTTCATCTAATGATAGATTTGCAACCGATAAAACTCCAACATCTTCTAACATATCATCAAAACAATCTCCTCCAATATCCCACATCTTGGTATCACCTTGCATATATTGTGGACTTCTCCTTGACAAAAGTCGAAGATCATTATTGTTAGGTCCCAATCAAAGCCAAAAGAAAGATGAAATAGTTCTGCTTTGGGTGAGAACGTAAACCACGAATATCTCTCTTATTCATCCTTTCAAACAACATTCCAAGGAATATAAATAATAATAAGACTCAACTACTTTTCCTAAGAGACCCAACACTATAGCTAAAGAAATATTGCAATAACCACGTTGCCGAAATACTCTCTAACCATTTAATGACTCATTCTACAGTAAATAGAAAAAGCATAAAACATAACGGAAGTTCTTCATCCAAACCACATTCCTCCACGATCTGCATGTCCCATGCACGTGGCCCACCATATGCTTTCTTTCCACGATTTGCATGTTCCATGCACGTAGCTCAGTCCATATACTTTGGATTCTTAATGGGCACTCTGGTGGTTCTTCTTGGCTTATCATTGCCCCCCTCATGAAGTGGAACCTTGTCCTCAAGGTTCAGATTAGGGAACCTATCCCAAAGTTCTTGGGTATGTTCCCAACTAGCATCCTCGCGAGACAGTTTCTTCCATTGAACTAAGCTTTCCTCAATGATATTATTGCCTTTCTTAACCCACCTTGTGTCCAAGATAGCCTCAGGCTCTATCATGATTTCACCGTCATTTGTTGTAGGTGGCAAGTCAATGCTGGTGATGTGTTTGTCTCCGATATACTTTTTGAGCAAGGAAACATGAAAAATGGGATGAACTTGAGAACCTTATGGGAGCTGGAGTTTGTATGCCACTTTGCCAATTTTTTCTGTAATCAAATAAAGTCTATAGAATCGATTGGCCAACTTTTGATAAGCCCTTTTGAAAACTATTTGTTGACAATGTGGATGTAATTTGAGAAAAACTGAGTCACCCACGTGGTACTCCATATCCTGTCTTTTTGAATCAGCCACCTGCTTCATCTTATGAACAGCCACATGAAGATTAGTTTTGAGTTGCTTTAGTATCGCATCCCGCCAGAGTAGTGTTTGGTCCACGTCATTCACTACTGATGACCCGGTCTTGTAGTGTGGAATGTTTGGAGGCAACCTCCCATATAATGCTTGGAAGGGCGTCATTCTAGTGGAGGCATGATAAGCGGTATTGTACGTATTCGGCCCAAGAAAGAAAAAAAGTCCATTTTCGTGGCTGTTGAGAAACAAAACACCGAAAATATTGTTCCACGCACCGATTGGTCACCTCGGATTGGCCGTCGGTTTGGGGATGATAGGCTAAGCTCATGTTAAGTTGGGTGCCTGACATTTTGAAGAATTCTCTCCAAAAGCTACTAATGAAAATTGGATCACGGTCACTTACGATGGACCTTGGTATTCCATGTAGCTTGATGATGCCTTCAACAAATTTGTGAGCTACCATTTTGGCAATGAAAGGTGTGACAAAGTCAAGAAATGTGCATACTTGCTTAAGCGGTCAACAACAACCATAATGGTACTTTGGCCATTAGATGGTGGGAGCCCTTGAATGAAGTCCATTGTAATATCTTCCCAAACTTGACAAGGAATGGGTAATGGTTGGAGAAGCCCAGCTGGTGATTGTGTGGAAGCTTTATTTCTTTGACATATTTCACACGAAGCTACATATTCTCGTATCACCTTGTGCATCGATGGCCAGTAAAATTGCTGAACAAGTCTTTTGAATGTCCTCAAAACACCCGAATGCCCTCCAAGTGGTGAGTCAAGGAACTCTTTTAATAGTTGTGGGATGATATGTGAATCTGGAGGAATGACAATCCGATTTTTATAGTAGATTAATCCATTTCGCCATATGTAAGGTTCCCCAGGCTTCTCATTTGCTAACTTGCCAATCTTGAGAATATAAGAGTGCCTGGCAGCTTCTGTCTTGATTGTTTCCCATAATGAGGTGTGAGGCATAAATAAAGTATCAAGACTAGGACTACCCACGACTCTGGATAGCGCATCTACTGCAGAATTCTCTCGGCTTGGTTTATAGGTGATTTCATAATCATAGCCTAGTAATTTTGCCACCCATTTTTGTTGTTCTGGTGTTGCAATCCTCTGTTCTAACAAGTATTTGAGACTGCGTTGGTATGTGACAATATGAAACTTGTGGCCAAGGAGGTATGGACGCCAAGTTTTAATGGCTTGAACAATGGCAAGCATCTCCTTTGCATACGTAGACCATAATTTTTTTGTGACACCCAAGGCCCGACTCATAAAAGCTATTGGCCTGTTTTGTTGAGTTAATACCGCGCCAATTCCTTCACCAAAAGCATCAGATTCAATAACAAAAGGTTCATTAAAATTAGGCATAGCAAGTGTAGGGGTAGAGGTCATAGCTTGCTTTAATTTGTTGAATGCTAAGTCTGCTTCTGTGGTCCACTCAAATTTTTCCTTTTTTAAGAGATGAGTCAATGGTCGGGCTATGACACCATAGTCACGAACAAACTTTTTGTAATATCTTGTGAGTCCTAAAAATCCACGCAATTCGGAAACATTAACAGGTATAGGCCAATTGAGCATTGCTTTGATTTTTTCTTGATCTACCTTAACCCCTTGAGAAGTAACAATATGGCCCAAATATTCTACTTCTTGTTGCCCAAAAGCACACTTGCTAAATTTGATAAAGAACTTGTGATGCCTTAATGTTTCAAAAACCATTCGAACATGTTCAAGATGCATGGTCCAATTGGGACTATAAATTAAAATGTCATAAAAAAAGACCAGCACAAATTTTCGAAGGAATGGGCAAAAAATTGAGTTCATTATTGCTTGAAAGGTAGAGGGTGCATTACATAAGCCAAAAGACATAACTAAATATTCATAATGACCATTATATGTACGAAATGCAGTTTTATGAATCTCTAATGGATATACTCGTACCTGATGATATATGGATCTTAAATCAAGTTTAGTAAAGAAAGCAACTCCGTAGAGTTCATCGAACATGTCATCAATCGTAGGGATTGGAAAAAGGTCTCTTATAGTCACAGCATTAAGGGCTCTATAATCAGTGCAAAAGCGCCAAGTACTGTCTTTCTTTTTGACCAATAAAACAGGAGATGAAAATGGACTAGTGTTAGGTCTTATTAGCTCCAATTTTAACATGTCATGAACTTGTTTTTCAATTTCGTCTTTTTGAAAATAGGTAGACCTGTAAGGCCGCTCATTGATTGGTTCACTCCCTTCTTTAAGATTGATATGGTGGTCAATTTCTCGTGTAGGTGGAAGTCGCTTTGGCTCTTGGAAAATTTCTTCAAAATTTTGCAGTAGGTGCTGGATATCAGAATGAACTCCCATCCTGGTGCTTCTATAGTTAGTTGAAGACAAACAGCAAACATGGCGTTTCCTTGACGCAATTCTTTTGAAAGGGTTTTAATTGATGCAGCTTGAATTGGTAAAGCATCGATTCCTTGTAGCTTGTGATAATGCCCATTCCATTGAAATTCCATAGTCATCCTTTTCTAGTCACAAACCACCATGCCTAGTAGCTCAAGCCAATGGACTCCTAGCACCAAATCCAACCCAGACAATGGCAGTGAATAAAGAGTTAAGGTAAAAGGTATACCTTGCAGAAGGATTGGCACGTTCTCAAATCTACCGTGGCACGTTAATGGTTTACCGTTTGCTATTTTCACATTGAAAGATTTGGTTGGTACCACTGGTAATTGTAATAAGCCAGCTACCTTGTCATCGATGAAGTTGTGCGTAGATCCACTGTCTATGAGAACTATCAACTCATAAGGCCCTACCTTAGCTTTAACTCTCATAGTACGGACTGTAGACCATCCAGTAAGGGCATGGAGAGAGATTTCTAGTGCATCTTCATTTTGGACATTAGTCTCACCTTTCCCCTTGTCATCATCTGTTTCACTAGCATTCCCCTCGAGTAGCAACAGTTTTGGTCCTTGACACTTATGACCCGGAGTGAATCTTTCATCACAATTGAAACAAAGGCCACGAGCTCATTTTCTTTGCATTTCGTCCCAAGAGAGACGTTTCATGGGTGAGGCAGTGTTGGGCTTTGTTGGTGAAGGCACATTGCTGTTTGCTTGATTGAATGACTTTGCAATTTTTCTATGCCGAGCTAGTTGTTCATCCTTCATTCTTGCAAGGCTAATGGCTTCCTTTAGAGATTTTGGCTTAAACATTCGGATGCCTTCAGCTATATCGGCCTTAAGTCCTCCCATGAATGTACCCACGAGAGCTTTTTGTGTCCATCCTTCTACCCAGTTACCCAACCTCTCAAATTCCTGTTGATAGTCCCGTAAAGATCCTATTTGTTTGACTTTTGACAAGGCTTCATCAAAGTCTTCACAGTCCGTAGGACCAAACCTAACCCATAATTCCTCAACAAAGATTTCCCACGTCACCTCTTTCCCTTCATCCTTGTGAGTACGCCTTAACCACCTCCACCATTGGTTTGCTTTTCCTTCCAAATGATAAGAGGCTAAGTGCACCTTTTGTGATTCTAGGATGCCTTGAAATTCAAAGAATTGGTCTACACGGGTAAACCATTCAGTAGGATCATTTCACGAGTACTTAGGAAACTCGAATTTTGTCAATTTAGAGGAAAACAATGATCGTGTATTGTCATTATGTTCTCGTAATTCCTCTCTAGTGTTCTGAGAATGCCCAGTGAATGAATTCCCATGGCTAGAAGAGGATGCATGCTTTGGAAGCAAGGCTTCGGTTGTCTTGCTCAAGGTGATTTCTATCTGCTGTAATTTTGCAGCTACACTTTCCTCAAACTTGCCCAAGTGGCCTTGAGAGCCTCCGAGTGCTGCTTCTAAGTTTTCAATACGCTACTTATTAGTAGCCATATAACCAGGCTCTGATACCAATGTTAGGTCCCACTCAAAGCCAAAAGAAAAATGAAATAGTTCTGCTTTGGGTGAGAACGTAAACCATGAATATCTCTCTTATTCATCCATTCAAACAACATTCTAAGGAATATAAATACTAATAAGACTCAACTACTTTTCCTAAGAGACCCAACACTATAGCTAAAGAAATATTGCAGTAACCACGTTGCTGAAATACTCTCTAACCATTTAATGACTCATTCTACAGTAAATAGAAAAGGCATAAAACATAACGGAAGTTCTTCATCCAAACCACGTTCCTTCATGATCTGCATGTCCCATGCACGTGGCCCACCATATGCTTTCTTTCCACAATTTGCATGTTTCATGCACGTAGTCTACACGTAGCTCAGTCCATATACTTTGGGTTCTAAATGGGCACTCTGATGGTTCTTCTTTGCTTATCAATTATGAACAGACACTAAATCTTAAGCACATTTTGGTGTCAATTTATTCTTTTTAAATGAGTGAATGAATGAGTATGTGCTCTAATTTCTCTCACAACAAAAGAAGGAAGATGGTTGTAAAACAAGCTTAAAAGCAAGGCATTGAAGAAGTGGGGTGGAGTAACCATAAATTGCCCACCAAAATTGTGGCTCTATATCTTCTCTTTGATCAATAGAATTCAATTCAGTAAAATCTTCTAAACAAGTAGAGAATTTCACATAGTCCACATAAACCTTTTTCAAGTCATCGGGATCTTGAAAAATTCTCTTCAAATACTTCATTCTCTCTCTTGTTATCGCTCCATCTTTGTGTGGAGAGACTCTATTAGGAGCTTCATTCAACCAAGATTGACTATAGTATCTATAGAGTGAATTGAAATAATATATTAATATAATGAAGTTAAAAAATACAACTTAGCAAAAAATAAGAGTAAGAATATCTAGGGTTCAAAGAATGTGCTAGACAATGAAGAGGTGTGTTGCTTTTAATCTACCTTTGCACCAATATATTATACACCACATTAAAGAAGGTGGACTTCTCTTAATCAAGCTTACCTTCATGGCGAAATATTAACTTCTTCACTTGCTCAATCATATTATCCCACCGTTCATATATTTTGTAAAAACTAAACTTATCAGTGTCTGTCATTCTCAACATATCATAAATTGGAGAGGTGAAAGTAAGAATAAAATCAATTTTGTCCCACACACATTATTAAAAAATTTATCCTTCACAAATTGAGTTTTTCCCACATCATCTTCCCTATAAAGATTCCATTTGTCACTAATCACTATTGATTGCAAGTCATATTTTACAAATTTAAATTTCTTCAACATAATAATAATTGAAGCAAATCTAATATCCGCAATAGTAAGCAATTTCAAAGGAACAAACTCGTTAAAAATAGTCAATCTCATATTATGATTCATGATAAAATTCTTTATCATTATAGCATCATTAGCTATTTCTCTTATCCAACCAAACTCATTAAAAACAACTTCATTACCCTCTTTATCTTTTATATTACAAATGTTTTTCAAGGCTAAATTTAATGTATGAACCACACAAGGAGTCCAAAAAATATGAGGATACTCAACCTCTATAAGAACCCCTGCAGCTTTACAAACTGGAGTATTATCAGTGATGACTTGAACTACATTCTCCACTCCCACTTTTTTAATTACACTGGGAATGACATTTGATATGAACTCATTGTCTTTGTACTCACCTTCACAATTAATGGCTTTTATGAAAAATTAATAAGAGGTCATCTTTATGGATCTGACCATCTATTACAAACAATGGTAACACCCTTTGCAAAATTCTCTCAATATGTGCCTTTTCTTGTTGTAACAAAAAATTCTGCAATAAATTGTAACTTGGAGGTATGAAACCGGCCAAATTATGGTTACAAGTACAAGTAAAAGAACTCACATAATAAGAATTTCTAGCAAGATGGAATGGTAGGCCCCTAAATAGAACATCCTGACAATATGAACTCTTAATTCATCTCTTTCTTGATTATGGTATGTCTTCTCAAGAAGGCTTTCATCTACACACTTTCTTCTTTTGGTTCCAACTTTCAAACTCCCAACTTTAAATGAATGGAATGAAGAACTAGTGTTACTAGATAAACCAATCTTTGATGCATCACTAGATGGTGGCAATGGAACTTTTTTTGGCATAGATGCTAGCTTTTCTTCCCAAGCATCATCTTTTAATTTTTTCATGTCAGCAAGATCTTTATTGGAAGTTTTATTGCATGGCTGTATACCAAACCTTCTTAACTTTAATAAATGAGCCCTAACTCTAGAATAAGTTCCTTTATAATCATTTCCACAATAGTTTCATGGAAAAAAAACATTTCCTCCACCCCTTGTTTCTTTTTCTCCCTTTATAACAAACCTCCACAAAGGTTTGTAATCTTCTCTTTGTATATTATCTTCACCATTATTTAGATTTCCAAAACCAAAACCTTGAAACATCCTAAATAAAATAAAATTAAAAAAAAATTAAAAATTATATCACATACTTTAGACCCCTGTTTCCTGTGTCTAATGCCTATTGTGTTTGCCATTTCCCAGCCCATCACAAAAGCAATTGGCAATAGAACCCATTCTCAAAATATACACAATTAATCACAGAAACAAAAGCAATTGACATCCATCAAGTTAGACAAAAACAAAAACAATTAATCACAAGAGCCACAAGTAAATGCATAAATCAATTAATCACAAATTTTAATCACAAGCAAAATTCATAAAGCATAGAAGGCTGAAAAAGAAAGCAACAAGTGAATGGAGACTAACATTATTTTATAAAGCAACTAAGAACAAAACTTATGAAACAGGGTATAGAGCATGGAGAAGCAAGCATAAACAGAGCTGAAGCACAGTATAGAGCATGGAGAATGAACAGGCTAATCCATTTCTATTTCTAGTCCTAATACATTTTCTATTTCTCGTAATACATTTTCTTCTTCTATCAACTATTGCAAATCCAAGTGAATGGATTCTGCTATGATAGAAATTGAAAAACACGGACCATTTCTTGGAGCAAAACCAGACACAACAGGCAAGTATCGATGGAACAATAGGGAAGAGATAGATACCTGAGAGCTGCATCTACATGGAAATGGAGCAAAGTCATGGCTCACGAGAGAATGGAACAGGTCCTCACAAAAATGGAACAAAGCGAACAACAGCAGACAGCACGAGAATGGAACAGAGCTGCACAATGATGGAGACAAAGCTGGCGATGGACACGAACAGAAGAGAACAAGCCACAGTAAACAGCACCAAGCGAAGTTTTGAACAGGAGCAGAGACAGAGACAAACGTGGGGGAAGAAAGTGACCGAGTATTGGATATTAGGGCTCAATAGAGAAGGCTAGACTTATTGGTTTGTGAAAAATGAAAGGCTAGGTTTTTTGTGTGCAAAAGACGTGTTGGACACGTCAAAAATGTGTCTAATACATGACTTAATTTTTTTTTAAAATCTAGATATGGGACGACACATGTCTGAGGTGTGTCTGTGTTTGTCGAGTGTTCAACACTCCACTGTGCCCTTAAACAAAGTGTCCGTACTTCATAGGTATGGACAAAATACAAGTCTACATATATTATCATTTTCTACTTCACGATTTCACTCCTACCAAGCACACCTGCAAAGAAATTGCAATTCTATGTCGCCATAGTATGATATATTTCCCCATCCCTCACCCACCACCTTTCCCCAATTGATTATTACTCAGCTAGCAAGACTAAGTTTTGTATTCTGAATTAAACTCACCCACCACCTTTCCCCAATCGATTATTACTCAGCTAGCAAGACTAGTTTTGTATTCTGAATTAAATTTTTTTAAATATCTTTTCTATTTTTCTTGGATTTAATCGAAAGATTACTGATAAGTTTAAATATTAATATGTAAAATATGTCAGATTTGCCAGTATTGTTCAACATTATTTAATTATTTTATTTTACACAATTCACGAAGGACAGTAGGACAATAATTAACCCTTCAGCAAAATACACTTGACCTCTAAATTTATAAGTTGTATATGGAGTATCAAGCTTACAGTAAATCTTATTTGCTTGGCTAGCCCTCAAAAGATTATTGACTCAAAAAGAAGGGTGTTGAAAACATCTAATGTGTCCACTGTAATCCTGGTAGATTGCAATTAGTGTATAAAAGTATAGATATATCGAAAGGAGCAGCAAATGTAATAGTTCGTGATTGTTGAACAAGCATTCAGGCAAAACTCATGAAGGCTTCTAATTCTAAATGCTAATAATTATCAACGAACGTATAAGAATTAAGAGGAAAGAAAACAACCAAGCCAAACCCAAACCGAGATAAATAAAGCACAATCAAAGAAATATTTAGCCAGAACTGTCAACACGAGATAGCGGTATTAAAATAATTTCAGCCCTAGACAGAGCGTGACCTGAGCGATGCCGGAGCTCTGGGATCACAAGCTGCAGGGGTAGTCGAATGGCGTCGTCGGCGAAGAGATACGTCAGCAATGCGACGCGAGCTCGACTTTCGACGGGTGCCGAGGAGTGAAGAGGGAGAAACAGTGGAAGACTCGAAATCGAAGAGGGGTGCACCGTATTACGGAAGAAAAAGAGAGAAGATTTTTTCGAAAAAGAGTTTGCATTTAAAATAATTTAATTCTTAGTTGCTATAAATAAAAATTTACTAGATAAAAAAAATATTAATTTTATGACGTGAAACAATTTCTCTTCCTTTTAAATCCTATTATCTTCTTTTTATTTTTATTTTAGAAATAACAATTTATGTCTTATTTTTTATTTAAAAAATATTTATTATTATTAATTTTTTGTTAATATAATTAATGTTAAATTTTATACTTTTTAAAAATTTGAAAGCATTTTTTTTTATCAAAGAGAAATACTTTATGAGACTATTGTCTATTTAAGTTTGGAAGATTATTAAAGCATTAACTTTTATAATTTATTTTTGAAAATAGCATATTGACATACACTACGTAGTATTCATTGTCATATGCCTGATACTTTTCATCTCACTGGTTGTAGTATTGTCTAGAATTAAGGCAAAATAAATTTAAAATAAATTGATTTAATTTACTTTACAGTTAGATATACACGAAATTCATGTATATATGTAATTGGGTATAAATAATATATTGTATCTTATATTATAAAACATAAAATTAAATTAAATTGTAATTTTTTATGTCACGTAAATTTTTGTTTTGATATTCATTTGGGTATTTTATAGTCATTTGAATACCAAACAAACAAATTGGTGGTGTAAAAACTCTAAATTAATTCAATTTATTTTATATTTTATAAAAAAAAATATAACAAAAGATGTACCTTTTAGAAGAAAAAGTATTTGATGTTTGTTGAAAATTAAACGCTAATTATATTGAGAGAAGTGAATAATAGTAAGTGTTTTGATATCATAACTTCAAAGTCTAACTTCAAAGAATAGAGGGTAAGCTATTATTTTTGAAATAAAGAGAAAAATAAGTGTAATTTAGTTAAATTTAAAGAGAAGTAAATGTATTTACTTTAAAATATTTCACATAAAAAAAAAAACTAATTTCCTTTGCTGTGGCCTTATTGGATATTCTTAAAATAAATTGAAATCCTTTGACGCATTGATTTTAATTCAAGTAATGACACCTTATTATTTGAATTTAATTTGTTTATGAATACCTTAATTTCAAATGTTGTGGTATCTTGAATATTATAATATGAGAGATTATAATATTTAAAATAATTACATTTAATATGATAATTAAAAGTTATTGTAAAATAAATTAAAATTAATATTGTATAAAAGTTATAAGAATTAAAAAATTTATGTGATGTAGAATCTATGAGGATTTAAAATAATATGAAATATTATTTAAAATGTTGTTATTTTATGGTATCTTAATATTTTGGGCGATATTGGTCATTTTTAAAATCAATATGACAAATTTTTTACAATGCTAAATATTTGAATTTATTAAAAAATACTTATAAAAAATAATTTTAATATTTTAATTGAAATTAATATTAAAAAAATAATACAGAAGCACTCATGTTAGAAAAAAAACTTAAATGACATTTATAATTTAAAATATCAAATCAAAATAATAATAATTCAAATATTTATAACCTAATAAACTTGTATATCTCGTGTATTCTACTTTTTTTTTCATAATTTTACTCCAAAAGAAACATTAATATAAATTTTTAAATATATTTTATTCTAATTTTAAAATAAAAAAATGAAGGTTTTTTTTTGTTAATAAAATGGAGTTAGTTTGAAATTTGTATGACTAATTTTTATTTTTATTTTCCTGTTATGAAAGTGAACCAACGAATTGGTTAATATCTTAGTACAGAATAAAGATAATTAGACAAAGCGCCCAAACGCAGGCCACGACACGAAGAAAATTATGGGCACGACTACTGCTCTTCAGTCAGTTGGGCTCTGGCATTTGCAAACGCAGGCTTCACAGGCTGTGCTCGAGAGAAGAGGCTTCTTCTTCTCCGCAGGAAGAAGGAAGCTTCCTCTCTTTCACTACCTTCAAAACCCCTACGATTTTAAGAAGCCTCCTGTTCCCGCTTATGTTCTCAAGAAATATGGCAGAGTCATCGTCAATTCCAGTTCTACCTCAATAACAAATACAGCTACCGCAGTATCATCTGATGAAGATGAGACAGTGTTGGATGTGGGAGAGATAAAGCACAAGTACTGCAAGTGGCAATGGAGGGGTCAGTTTTTCATCAATTACTTCGTTTATTCTGATGCAGATTCACCGACCAATCCTCCTTTGCTGCTTGTTCATGGCTTCGGTGCCTCAATTCCTCACTGGCGCAGGTAAAGGGGTCTATAACCAGTTGTTTCCCATCCACCCATTTTTTATTTAGTTATTATCCGTGTTTATCCCTTTCTTGTGGTCTTTAATAGCCACGAGATTTTTTTTTTATGTATATATATCTTTACGTGGGAAGAAAATAGACTACTGTGTCCAGGAGATGATGACAATCTCTGTCTGCCGCAATTTATACATAATGGAATTCTGAATTCTAATACGCTATCGTTATCAATCGACGGAATTCGAACTAAGATAAGAACATTTGTAGCCCAAATTGAAATTCTACATCATTCGATTAATAATGCTTTTCAAATTTGTACAAGTTAATTATATAGTAAGATCAATTTATCATTGCCTATTTCCTTACTAGAATTATCAATCACCCTTTTCCCAGCAATGTCAAGTGTGCAGATTTCCCTCCAAGGGGTCTGAAATCTGTTTTAGCCTGTTGTAAGACTACACTGTAGAACAATGCCTTCCACAATCTGCAAGGCAGAGTGGATGGTTAAATCAAAGGAGAGGCTTATGTTATAAATATATTTGATACGCTTTTGACTTCATACCTAATATCTTGGATACCATGGCCAAATATCATAGTATTTAAGATTAGTGTGTGTAGTATGATAGTTGAAAGTTGTCATTTATAGGATATAATTGGTATTTTATAAAAGTTAAAAAGGCTAGAACTTTAGGGATATGAGATCCCTATGGCTTTTTAATTTTTAGTGGCATGAGATGTTATATATGCTGATATCTTGGATTACACCAAGCATCTTACATACCAGTATACCCAATATTGGCATCTTGAATGTCTCCTAACATGAAAGATAAGAGGATAAAAATGACTGATGTGTCAAACGTCTCTTAAATCTTGATATGTCAGGAATAACTGCTGACATATGACAATCTGCTCTGTAATTGGCTTTTCCCTGTGTGCCCATTTGATATATGAATCTCTATGCATTTCAAATGTAAAATATGGCAAGATGGAGGAAGTCTCTTCAATTAATATTTTCTCTACACAAGAGTGGCCTTTGAGCTATTTAAGTATTTATATATCAGTTTCTCATAAGGTTGAGTTTCTTTCAGGAATATCAAGACACTGGCCCACAATCATACTGTTTATGCCATTGATCTTCTTGGTTTTGGGGCTTCGGATAAACCCCCAGGCTTTTCATATACCATGGAAACATGGGCTCAGGTATCTCCTGTGAGATTTTAGTTGGACATCAAGCTTCAGCATTACAAATTTACCTTGTTGATCCGATATTCACTATAAACAGTTGATCCTGGATTTCTTGGTGGAAGTTATTCAAAAGCCAACTGTACTAATAGGGAATTCTGTTGGAAGTCTTGCTTGCGTCATTGCTGCCTCAGGTATGTTTGACTTTGACGTATTCCTTTATGGCTGAATCTTAATTTCTCTGTGAAGCAGTCTATCACATATAGAGTTTGCTTCAGAAACAGCTTGTTTGCCTTATGAGTCAATTATAGTCTCCAACCAGATTCAGGTCAGACTCTTGTTCGAGGACTTGTGCTGTTAAATTGTGCTGGTGGTATGAACAATAAGGCAATTGTTGATGACTGGAGAATCAAGCTATTATTACCTTTGCTTTGGCTGGTAGATTTTTTATTGAAGCAAAAGGTAATTGCCTCAGCAATTTTTGAGCGTGTTAAACAGAGGTATTGTCTTCATTTTAGGCAGACATCTCCTTCAAAGTTTTATAAGAATCAATCTAAAATTGTGTATGCTTGAATGCAGAGAGAATTTGAGGAACGTTTTGTTGTCTGTGTACGGTAATAAGGAGAATGTAGATGAAGAATTGGTGGAGGTAATATTTTACAGTTCTGCTTTTAATATTGGGCAAGACTTAAGAAACAGTTTTTTACGTGTATGCTATCAAATTCTTCTATAAAAACATAATAAGTAGACACTTTTTTCAAGTTAGCAGCACATTATTAACTCATTCAAAGAAGCTCTTCCACTGTTCGACATGTAAGAACCTCATAGCAACAAAAACACCTCATGAACTGTACTTTAAGTTTTTTTCATTTAATATTCTCCCTTTCCATAGACAGCATTTACTCAGAATTGGAATTTTGAGTCTTTTTATATGCAGATCATTAGGGAACCAGCGAATGATTTTGGGGCCTTGGATGCCTTTGTTTCCATTGTAACGGGGCCACCAGGGCCTAGCCCAGTGCAGTTGATGCCAAGAATCTCCCTGCCTGTTTTAGTTTTATGGGGTGATCAAGACCCATTTACTCCACTTGATGGGCCTGTTGGCAAGTACTTTTCTTCATTGCCTTCTCAACAAGAAAACGCGAAACTCTCTGTACTAGAGGGGGTTGGACATTGTCCCCACGATGACAGACCTGACTCAGTCCATGAAAAACTGCTTCCCTGGTTGGCGAGTCTTTCCGCTTCATAGCAGAGTATGCGTTACTCAGATGCAGCAACCAGTTATTAAAACTTTAAAAGCTTTAATTGGAGATTCCTTGTTTTAAAACCACCATGTGTATCTCGTCTGTATAGATCATGTTGATTGTATTCATTTACAGCAACTATAGATCACATAATCAATTATAATACAATGGAATTGAGGTTTTCTTGTGGTTATCATATTTTGTTGAGAGAAGATGTAATTCATTATTTTGTGGATTAAGCTTATAGAGCAATCGTGTTTGTTAGCGGTTCAAAATTTATCATTGAAATATTATTGATTTCAAGTATTGCAGTAAGGTAGTATGACTTGAACTATAATTTAAATCCGTTTACTTGACATACTTATCCTTGTAGTCAATCCTCTTTGATTATTACTTGTGTATTAATGTACATATAACTTTGGTCAATGTACAATTAACCCTTTTTAAACTTGAGTATAATCTATTGGATTGTGCAATTAGATTATACAATTTTTTCTTACCCAAAACTTCAATTTTTATTTGTTTGCAAGATTTTATTAATTAGAATTTATAAGGTGAATTTATGATTTGAAACAAGCAAAATAGTAAGATTATGTCGAAAGAAAAAGTTCGTGTTCACCAAAAGCCACCCTTTTTGAGAAATAAAATAAAATAATTGTTTTATAATTTTTTTTAAGAAATATTTTTACTTGTAATCCTCCTCCGGAATATGAAGACAGAAGGGCAAACAAACGAGAGAGAAGGGGGCGAAGGAGCAAACGATGGCATATCAAATCCTCTGGAAATCTAGCCCTGTTTTTAGATTGGGAAGCACTAGCAACTCTATGCCTGTGATTGGCAGTTTATGCCACCACCAGCTCCGTCTTCATCAAGCTTCTTCTTCGTGCTCTCATCATCCTCTCTGTTCTTTATCCTCAACATCTTCTTGCTTCCTCAAGGCTAATCCCATATTCTGTTCTACAGTAACGACAAGAAGGAACTGCCTTTGGCTCCAGCAACAGCAGCTGCACTACCACCATAGCTTGCTCTGGTGCTTGAAATACATCAGCTCTAGTTCCTGTGTCGGTACTGGTACCGAAGGTTTGGGAAAAGGGTACCTGGAATTGACGGACGAAGAACTCATGAGGCAGTGCGAGATGAATACCTTCAAGTCGTCTGGACCAGGAGGTCAGCATCGCAACAAGCGAGAGTCTGCGGTTCGCCTCAAGCACCTTCCTAGTGGTATTATTGCGCAGGTCATCTTCCGTTTTCCCGATTCTCGTCTGGTACCTGAAATTCCATATTGGCTCCCATTCTCATATTGGGTCTCTTGCATTTCCTTGTAGGCTGCTGAGGATCGATCCCAGCACCGGAATCGTGCTTCTGCCTTAACTCGCCTCCGTACTCTGATAGCTCTTAAAGGTATTAGCTGCTATGCCAATTTGATACCAGAAGATTTATAGAGACAGTGAGGGTCTAGTTATTAGCTTATTCATGTGGTTTCCAGGATTACTTTATGAATCAGAAAGAACAGTGACACGTCTCAGTTGCTATTGATTTACAATCCTGAAAAACTTGGAAGTATCTTCTTGTATTGAATTGTAATGACTCAAGTGAAGGGGTTCTTACTTCTTCCCCTTTTTCATGCTCCGTGAATACCTTGACTGGAATGTCTTCATTGATAATTAGCAATGATTTTGCTGACCGATATGCATTAATCTCTTGAGCTAGTTAGGAACACTCTGGATCTTGATGCTTATTCACCACCTCAAGAGCTTCTGCAAATACTTCCTGCTAAGTCATCCATTAGAGGATCAGATTGTGGTCCTCAAATTGGACCCAATAACCCAAAATTTGTCTTGGTATGTCTGATTGTGCATCGTGCATAGCATGCGTCTCTGTGCTTTGGTTTCTATGCGTTTCTTCTTTTTCCTCTTATAAAAATCAATATACGGAATAGGGACTGGATTGCAGCTTGTAATAATTCTGGTCTTTCTCTACAGGGAATGCAAGCTCTATTGGATCTCATTTTTGCAGTTGAGGGATCTATCTCAGAAGCTGCAAAGTTTCTCGGGTATATCCTATACCTTTCATCTCTAACATTTTATTTCTGTAGTTGAGCTCATAAAGCCTTGTTTTTGTAATTATGACGTTCGTTATATGGACTTTATGATTTAGAGAATCAGTTAGGGGTGAATTAATATTTTTTACACGTTTCCCCATAAGTTATGACTAAGAAGTTAGATATATGATGAGGAGCAAGCGTGATATTAAGTTGAAATGACTAGAAAGCTAATGACGAAAAATACGTGATGTAGTTAAACTTTTGTTTAAACATAAGCATCTGGACCTTTAGGCCAGCATTATGCTGTAAAGATTTACGTGTTTGGTGTACTATTATCTTGACCTTGGTAGTTTAGATGTCAGGCATTATCCAAGATGCCTGAATTTGGTACACTAGTGTTTAAGATGCCTATTGTCTTCCAAAATTCTGTTGTGTTAAATGATAACATTTTAGGCGGTATCAAATACCATTATAGCAATCTCACATTTTACTACTTTTAATATATTTTTAGCTTTGTTAGCTTTTGTAAAATACTAATTGTGTCCTTTTTATGGCAACTTTTAATTTCATTCTAAACATGGAACTCTTAAATATCATGGTATCTCATACTATGGTATCTAAGATACCAGGAGATATGAGATCATGTTATGGCAAATAATTCTTGCGTGTAGATATGTGGATGACATATTCAAAGGCTGACTTCCCTGTTAGACTTATTTGAACGCTTCCATATTTACTATGGTGTTTAATATAAATATTGTAGATTAAGTACGGGGGCCCTGTCACGATTGATCCTATCAGATGATTCTCTTAGAATGGCAGTAAATGAGCTACGGGCATCAAAGGTAAACTTAGTTATGGCTTCTCTAGAAATATTGCATAATTTAGCTCATTCATTGCAATCTGATTTGTACCATGTTGTATTCTTTTTATTTTTTTTATTTTTAAATAACATTTGCACTTTACATTTTGGCTATAAAATAAATTAGCAAAATTGTGAGCCATAGTGAAGTTTAAGGGAAGACATTAATGAGTTGCCTAGCAGAATTTCTAAATAAAAAGCATGGTAAGTACTAAGCAGTAACGTGCTCATTTATTTTGGTAAAAGAATAAATATTATTACAGAAAGAAAAGATACAAAAAAAGAGGATACTCCTAAGCAAAAGCAAAGGTACGAAGAAGAAACATAGGAAAGGTAAACAAAATTGTTAACTCATTAGGGCTCTCTAATACCTTTGTATATAAGTTAGGAAGGATTCCTAAGAGAGGCCATGGGCCAAACACCCAAGAGAGGCCAGGAAAACGATAAAGTACAAGCATTTTGCTCAGGCTGAATACATGAATAAGCAGCCTAGATAGCATACCATATAAAGCCTTTCTCTCCTTAGTAGGTGGCCTGAAGCTAATAACAACAGATTTGTTCCAAACTGAGAGGATATACTCAGAATTTACCAAAAACACCAACTCCAAATGGAAGTGGTTCCTAGATAGTGTAAAAGTAAATGAGCAGTTGTTTCAAAGCTAAAAATACTTAACATGTCATGTCTCTAATTTAAAAACACGTAAAACACATACTTTACAAAGATATAGGTATTTTTATATATACACAATATAAAGACCAAATCTATAAATATTAAAGTAACAGCAGAAACAGTAATCTTGCCTATAACTTTCAGAGCATACTTTAGAATACAAGTACAATATAAATCAAAATCTATGAATCTTGAAAGTAACGTAGGCTTATCAGAGAATATGTTGCCTAACTGATCACCTATATAAAGGAAAAAGATCAAACTCTGTATTTTTATTTGAAAAATGTAGAAATATCGTGTAGTGAGTTTGACAACTCAATGAGCAGATAATATTTTCTATGGTCTCTTAGGTCAGCATATAGATGTACTCATATTTTAAAATTTATTACAAAAAAAATTACAGTTCGGAAGTACATTTATATAAGACTTGTATTTCAAATATTTTCAGTTCAAATCACATTCAGATATCCAAAATTATATGCAATACGATATGATTATTAATCAAATATTGTTATGCATCAAAATATTTCTCACAAAAATATTAGAAGAATTTCATATTAAAACTATCAAATAATCCCAAACACACAGCAAATGATGATGTTATGTTCAACTGTATAAGTTACAGAAAGATATCAGATTTTTGAGATAAAATCATAACTTTTGTTAATGTATAATTAACATACTATATATGCACTGAAAATTTATTCTTTTTACATAATACTCAAATATATCATAACTCTCAATATACTCAATTCACTCATTAGTTATACGTATAGTGACCGATCGACTATAGTCACAATAAGTGATCAGAAAATGTGAGTTCATCACTCATCTGTTTCTTCACATTACTACTGTCATCTAGTTGAAATAGTCCTCCCTTTAACTCACTCAGGCTAATAAGAAGTCCCTTACTAGATGCATGTACCAAATAATGATAAATATATTTAGAACTACATATTCAATGAATTTCAAAATCTATTTACAAAATCATACTCTTATTGAACTATATGTCAGTTAGTATGTAAAGCAGATATTTTAATACATTTTAGAAATTTATGATAACATAAATAATTTGTAAATAGAATCAATTATACATTTAAAATTCAAGAAGAACATAGAGTAAGTCATAGAAAGAATTATCTACTTATAGGATAAAACTCCAGGTTTAACAGTCTCAAAATACATTTTTTTAATTCAAATTTGATCAAATAGATTTCAGAAATGAGTAAACTTAAAAAATGATTATGGGAGCTCGATCAACTGATGGTCACTGTTCATAATTAGAATAGTATTCACATCGGCCTAAATCTCCAGATTTAAAGAGAGAAATTTACTATTTATTTGTCCCAAAAATTTCTCTCTTTTTTTTTTAAATAATAATGGAGTGAATAATTGGTAATTTGCTAATTACTAGAGGAAGTCTTTGTAAATTTTATTATTTACATTTTGACTCCTAAAATATTAATAATTTTTTATTTTTATCCTTAAAACTTTTTAATTACATCTCTACTCTTTTATTTATTTTTAATAATCTATACATAAATAAAAATTATTAAATTTTAGGGACGTTACATAACACATTGCGCTAAAGAGCTTGGTGGGGTCTTCCAATTTGCTTCATATAATTAGTATTTATCTTTGTCAAGTATTGTGTCCTGATGAAAGATATAACCTTGGAAGGAGTTTTGGAGTTTCAAAGGGGTTTATCCAAGAGAAAATTATGTTTCAGCGAAGGACAAGGAAATGAAAAGAAGATTTACACGAATACTTTACAGAAGGATCAAGTGTACTAACTCTTTTATCCATATTAAAAAATAAATAAAGACAATCTAGCAAGAGCAAGAGGGATTGTAATCCAGACATTTTTCTATCATTCAACCTCCTTAAAAATTGTTGATTTGAAGAGTGATTGGAACCTTGAGTAACTTTTTGTTGCTTGTTTTCTGTGGCTAAAAAGGAATGGTCACTTCAACATGTATTGTCATGTACGTGGAGTACTTTTTAAATTTAAAACAACTTCTCATAAAAGCTTTAAAAATATTCTTTCTCAGTATTTTTTTCATAAGCCTATCCAAATGAGCTCTTGAAAAGCATGACACCATCTTTTGTTTTGTATGCTTTGTTTTCTGCTTCCTAAAAAGATCTAGACTTTTATCTAACTTACAGTAACATGAAATCCTTTGTTTGGAGCATGAACAGGGTATGAAGCCTCGTAAGTAGGAGCTCCCTAAGGATATTTATGGATGCAGGTACAATTTACTCTCAACTTTCTTTAGAATTACCATTGTGGATATAATTACGGGGGAAACAGAAAGTTCAATTTGTATGGAAATTGGTCAAATCAAGAAAAATTATGTCTCCATCCACCACTCTACTAGATCATATTAAGTTATTTAAAAGTTTTCTTTTCGTTGTAGATTCTATTCAATTTTGGAATTATCCATCAAAACATGCTTTACTTGCCTAGTTAATAGTTATTGTCTGTGTTAACCAATTGACATTGGAATTACATGACCTTTCATTGGAGATCAACATATGCCTCACTGTAATAATTTATAGAATGAAAACTTCTTATTACATTTTTACTTTTAGATCTACCACTTTGAGTAAAAGACAGGATAGATCAGTATACTTTACTATTTGTCCTCATATCATCGCTAATCTTGAAGAATGTACAATTTTACAGTTCTTATGATTGGAGCTACCAACGATATATCGTTTCAGAGTGTAATTTTCCACACAAAGCTTCTTGTTTGTGGCATGGAATCAATTTATTTGCAGAAGAAAATTAGTTGAAGGCTATTTAATTATATTCATGTAAAATTTGATATGGTAAAGAGGAGTCTTTAAGCTGATGGAGGGGGGCACCAGTTTTTAAGATTATAGAGAAGTATGCAATATTAATAGTTAATTAAGCGCTGAATTGGATGAAGCTGGTGCTGTATGGTATGCTGAAGGGCCATCAACCTGGAAATACAACCTGCAGTTTTACAATTGCTGGCTTTATTTATTAACTTCCTCTTTTTCTTACTTTTTTTAAAATGTTTTTTGTAATACATGATTGATGATTCTAATAATCATATATCTTGAAACAATGAGTAGATAACACTTGTTCGTTGAGTATGGAACATAAATGCAATCATGCTACCCTGGAGATTCATGGCTCTATTTGGTTGTGTCTATTTGCTTTTATCTTTGCTGCAAAGCCTTTTCTTCTTATTCGCAGTATTCTCTAGTTTATGTATATACTATTTTATATCCCTTCTTGGATTCTCTTCATTTTTCCTTGTCCATTATGTAAATTAACACTGTTCATCTATCTTTCTCATGGTTAAATTCCAGCAAGATTTTGATTTAACGCCAAACCTGAGATAAAATAAAAGTGACGTGGCATAAGCGGTAAAAATTTGTTGAAATTCTTTCTTTTCCTCCACTCTGTTATGGCGATTCTCGCTTGCCTTAGTGCTTCTTGATCTTGGTAATTTTTGTTCGGACTGATTAATCTTGGTAATTATGAGCCAACACTTCCATCCTTGTTTCGAACACATTGGGTCTCCATAGCTAGAGAGTCAGATCTTCAGACTTAGTGCTGCAATATTGCCCTTCAGCTCTGAATGTTTACAAGTAAAAGAGCAAATAGCAGCGGTTCTAGCCCGCCACAAACCCACAAGCAATATAACGGCGGTTTTCTATGACCGCTGAAAACATAAGAGTAATAAATAGTTTTTAGATAATTTAAAATTTACAAATTAAAATAATTATCTTTGCAAATCAAAATTATAAAAGTTTCAGTAGTTAACGAAAGCTTATGAATAGGCGGCAGTCTCTCCGCTCACTCTTTCTTTTTCTTTTTTTTTTTGTATAAATAAATTTTTTAGAGATATTTTTTTTATGAAAAATTTAAAAAAAGTCTTTTGAACCGTTTTTCTTTTCAAAATTGATTAAAAATATTTTATTCTTTTCATATGTTTTTAGTAGATAAAAAAGTTTATAGTTCCATTTTAGTTAAAGTTGCATCTCCCTTTAATTAAGCTATGGGTATTTCCTAACAAAAAAAAAATTATTTAGTTGCAGAATAAGTAGATAGAAGTGGTTTTTTTCGCTGCCTCAGATTCTGATGATGCTGACAATTTTAATGGATCAGTATGTAGATAAATAGCAATAACGTTAACAGAAATTCCGTTTTCTAATGAACAATTTAATGTAATATGACAAGGATGAATGCAAAATGAGGCCTAATTTATTTATTTATTTATTTTTCAAAACATATTTTTATTCATTTAATTGCAAAGACGGGTATATTTTTCATTCATTTTTTAACGTTTTCATTAGATGCAAAGAATTAATGTTCACATGTGACATGTGAAGGGAATGCCATATAGTTCAAAAGAGATAATTTCAACTTAGTAAAATTTGACAATACTTCAATCGTAAATCAAATTAAAAAAAATCTCGAATTTAATTTTATTTGACATATAAATTAATCTATTTATGATATAATTAAATATAAAAAAAATATAAAAAAATCTCACGTATAACCTTTATGGTATTTTTCGCATGACACTAATTAAAATATTAAATAAATTAAAAATAATAAAATAAAATCACCAATAATATTAATAGTGAGTCATCTTCGAATTGAAGGTACCTCTACTCTTTACTGACGTCCCGTTTGATAAAAAAATTTATGGTGAAATAATAAAAATATAGATTTTATTCTTTCATTTAATTAAAAAAAACGCGAGTTTTATATAATACTGATTATTTTTTATATAAAAAAACTTAAATTATCTTTAAAAACAGATAAAAAATAAACAGTACTAAAAAAATAAAATACTCTTTATTATTTTATTTATTTATAAATTTTTTTATAATTAAAAATATATATATTTAAATTAAAATTTTTAATATTTTTTAACAAAAATTAATTTAAATTTTTATATTAATAATATTTTATTTTATTTTTTATTTACAATATTTAAAATAATTTTTTAAGTTAAAATAATATTATTATAATAATTTTATTTTTTAATAATAATTTTATTTTTTTATTAATTTTTATTTTATTTTATTTTATTATCTTACTGAATATAATTTTAATTATAATATTTTATTTTATTTTAAATTTTCATTTTTATTCCTTCATAATTTTTAAGCCTAACGGGACCTGAGTTTCTCTTTTATGGCTGAATGGGAACTTGAGAAGAAGGTGGACATAAAACTAGTAGCTTTCCGTGAGAAATAGTACTTTTGGGTAGAAATTATGTAAAGAAAGATGCGAGAGAATATGCCATACACTGCAATCAATAATAGCGAGTGACAAACCTTTTAAAATAAATTAATAATAGCGAGCGACACGCCTTCTTCTTTTAAAATAAATTTATGCTATAGGTTTTCACAGCTCTTTATAATAATAATAATGTTATTATTATTATATACACAGTTATTTTGTTTGTGTTATTTTAAATATTAAGTGACATTTAATATATTTATATTTAATTATTATGTTTGTGTTCAAAATATGTAACATATCGTAATTTTTATTTTTAAATAATAATATTTTATTATAAATAAATATATTTTTATTTATTTAAAAATGATTATATTTTACTAAAACAAGTATATTTTTAATTAAAGTAATTATTATTTTATTTAAAATAATTATATTGACCTTTAATAAATTTTTGTTATATTTTTAAAAATATTTTTTCTTTTATTATGTATAAAAATATTTATTTTGTGATTTTTTTATTAATATTTTTATTAAGAAAAGTCATGATTTAAGAGTTTAACAAAAAGTTTATGAGAATGTAAATTTTTTAAAAAAATTTGAAATGTTTTAGAATGAAAAATGGTATTTATACGAATAAATATAAAATAAAATTCTATTATTCAATTATTAAATAATAATAATTATTATTATTATAAAAATTAAGGAAAAGGGGGAGTTGGAAGACTACCAAGTTGCAAAAACTAAAATTGAAATAGTAAAATAGTGTAAATAGTATTTATATGTTTTCTCTTTAGATCTGGAGTGTCTATAGGCTTCCGATCTCAAAACTGAAGATACCACTGAATTCAAAACGAAGAATACAACGGTTTTGATCGATTAATTTTTTAAATCAGCCGTTGAAAGACTTTCAATTGAAAATCTGACATCGTAGATAGATTCAGGAGCTAAATAAACTTTAGAAAATAAAATTTTTTAGCTATCTGACAATCTTTTGTTCTTGGTAAATAGTATTTTCTGGCGGTAAATAGTTTTTACCGGCTATGAATAGTATTTTCGGCTGTAAATAGTGACTAAACTTCTGGAGTCATTTTTTAAATTTTTGGACCCTCCAGACACGTTTTTGGGGTCTAATTGGTCAAATTTGAATTGAAAAAGTATATTTTAATGCTATCCAACTAAGAGCCCTATCCTATGAGTAGATAATTCTTTTTATGACTTGCCTCATGCTCTTCTTGAACTATAAATGTATTATTGTTCATGTTTATAAATTATTTATGCTATTATAAGTTTATTAAATATGTTAAAATATCTGTTATACTTACAAAATGTCACATAGTTCAAGAAGAGTATGGTTTTAGAAATATATTTTGGAACTCATTGAATATGTGGTTCTAAATGTATTTATCATTATTTGATAAAGTGAATATTATGTGCACGATGCATTGAATTGTAAAGCTATATACTTGTGAAAATGATGCATGTCATATTATAAAAGAGATTGAATGGCAAGCGTAAAACTCATGGCGAGTTGCTTGATAATTATGACAAGCGTAAAGCTCATGACGAGTTGCTTGATAATTTTACATTCTATTTGATGAATATGCATTAATATATATATATATATATATATATATATATATATATATATATATATATATATATATATATATATATATATATATGTATGGATGAATATCAACGGATTGTATAGCTTGTGACGATACCAAATAGGGGACGCCCTATTAACCTAAGTGAGTCGGGGGAGGACTGCTCCAACGGGGTGATAGTGATAATGTGAGAAGGCAGATGGGTGATAAACTCACATTCTCTGATCACTTTTGTGACTATAGTCGATCGGTCACTATACGTATAGCAAATGAGTATGTGGGTTGATCAGATCACCAAATGAGGCAGATTATTTTAAAAATTATAACTTTATCTCAAAAGCTTATTATTTTACTATAGTTTATACAGCTGAGCATAACAACATTTGTTTAATAATCATACCGTGCTGCATATGTTTTGAATATATGAATATCCTTTGAATTGAAAATATTTGAAATACGGGTCTCATATGAATGTACTTCTGAACTATATTATCTATGTGACAAATTTTAAAATATAAATACATCTATATGCTGACCTAAGAGGTCATAGGAGGAATTATTTGTTCACTGAATTGTTAAACTCACTACATAATATTTCCACATTTTTCATATGAGAATACAGAGTCTGATCCTGCAGATAGGTGATCAGTTAGGTAACATATTCTATGGGTGAGTCTATATTGATTCCAAAGTTTACGGTCTTTAAATTATACTGTGTTTGTATTTTAAAGTACTCTGGATGCTACAGGCAGAATTCTCGTTTCTACTATACTTTGATGTTTATAGATTTAATCTGTATATTATGTATATATGAGAGAAATGACAAAGAATTGAATTGTACATCTTTATGAAAAATATCTGATTGCGAAAAAAAATATTTATTTTACGTAACGTAAATTAGGAGTGTTACAAAATATTTAGGATGCATTTGATTTACAAAAATATTTTTTGTTTTTAATTTTTAAAAATAATTTTTATTTTTTAAAAACAGTTTTTATTTTTTAAAAACAGTTTTTATTTTTTATTTTTCATATTTTTAAAAATATATTTAATTTGTATTTTAATTTTTACTATTTTTTAATTATATGATTATATTTTCACTTTATTTTCATTTTTAATATTTTATAATTATATAAATAATAAAATAATATATATATATATATATATATATATATATATAATTTAATATAATTGTGAAAATATTACTATTATAATGCGATATATTATTAAAAATTTTAAAAACGTCTTTTTAGTATTTTTAAAATTTTCAAAAATTCAAAAAATATTTCATAAAAGTAAAAATAGAGAATAATAAATATACACATTTTTATGTCTATTTTTAATTTTCAGTAAAAATAAAACTGATATCAAAGCAAACATGCTCTTAGATGTTTGGTATATAATAATTCTCATCATAATATTTTGGATGCTAAGCGCTATTTAAAATTTATGTATCTAGTATCAAAGATTATAATAAAATTATTCACCATCTTATATAACACCTTAATTTCTTTAATGATTATAAGTGTTTTGAATACTAATATACTAAACACAATTTTAGATAACACGAGACATTAATATTTTTTGATCAAGATGACAAGTTTTTTTGGAGTGTCATATAGGATGACACTATTTTGAATAAAATACGTGTGTTTATATATATATATATATATATATATATATATATATATATAACAAATTATAAAAATTTTACATTGTATCACTTTTAACTTTGGTTAAATTTTATATACCATAGTAGTATCCAATATATGAAGGGATCTAAGACCACTGTGTATTAAACAACTCCATAGGATCATTCAAAACATTAAAGTATCGAAATTATAGTATTTTAAATAGTATCTCATTTTACTGAAAAATCTGAGTCTCACGCGCGTATCCCAATTTTTAACACATCCACACACAAAAAACGTTATGCTATAACGATTTCATTTCATAGGGTTGAGGTACGTACAGGCGCGCACACACAAAACGTTATGCTATAATGATTTCATTTCATAGGGCCGAGGTAGGTGAAATTCTTGTCTTTCTTCTCATATTTTTTGACGTGACACAAGCCTTCGAGGTAAATATAATTTCTAATTTGATGCTCACTTATATAAATCGATGCTCCCATTTCTCATTTTCACACACCCACACCAAACCCAAAGCAAAGCCTTCCACTACCAACCAAATGAAGCCTACTGCAGTGCTTGCATTCTTCTTCTTCCTTCTCTTTGCCTTCACCGCCACAGCTGAGTTTTTCGTTTATGACTCAGATGGTGATCTAGTGATAAACGGTGGCGAATACTACTTATCGCCAGTTCATAATTATACAGGTTATCATATCCTAGCTGCTGCTATTTGGACAGAAACCCCCAAGAATTGCTCCCTTGCCGTGATTGCAGCTTGGAACGAAACCGCATGGTCAATTAATATTACAACTCTATCTATTTTGCCTTATATCTCTACACTATTCCCCGTAAACATATCATTCGCTCATTTACCAACCAACAATTGCACCAACTCATCCAACTGGCTTGTCATCGTCTCACCACCTTTAGGGTTTCCTGTGATGGTTGGTGATGCTAAAGAATTCCCTGAACCTGTTGAGGAGGCTTGGTTCTTCCTCGAGCGCCATGAAGATGAACAGTATATCTATAAGCTTGTCTTCTATACCAAATTAGGTGAACGTGGAGAAATTGGGGTCCAGCACCATGAAGAATATTTCCGTGTGGTTGTCACAGAAAACAAACCACTACTATTCAAGTTCGATAAGGTCAAAAACAGCTCTCGCTCCGGAATATCAATGGTGGTGTGAATCCATCTGAAGAAAAAGAAAGAAAACTAAACCTTGCATGCATGCATGCGAGCTTATTGTTTAGTTTTCTTTCTCAAGGTATCATACTAATAATAATAGCAATGTGTGACACTAGTCGCTTCTTTGCACAGAGTCGCTAGTTAGACTCTTCTGTTGTACGAAGAAAAATAAATAAATGGAAGCTTATATGCTTTCCCGAAGCAACATGCAGAACAAACCAACTCCTTGTCTTTATATGTATCAGGTATATTACAAGTTTGCAGAACTTTACTGACAACTCTTAATTAAAGAAGAGTGGCCTAATCTACGATGCCAAAGCATATTATCAACATATTTGGTTTTAACAACAGAATGTACAGTAAAATTCTTCTCTTAATGCAGAAGCTTGAAATTGTCCAATGCTTACAAGATTTGCCTACTTGTACCTCAGAGCAGAATTGTTATATATGGTAGCATGTGAATTCATAAGGCAGGCATTAGGATGAAACTCAAGAAAAAGATTCCATTATCCTTTGCAAATTTTGAGACACTAAGTTCTAAGTTATGTGAGGGACATGCAATAACTCATTAAGAGATAACAAAGATGAAGTGTAAGGAGCCGTACGTGAGATTTCCCATCATGACTAATTTGCAAACCTGAGCTATTCCCAAAAAAAGAGTTTTTCAGGTCCATTATGTTCAGTTTTAATTATATTCCCAACAAAGCATAATTCGCAGGTATTTTTCGGGTATGGATATTTTGTCCATCTCTAATAAATGGCGAGTCTAAATTATGATATAATATGTACTTTTGATTTGTTTAAATAAATTTTCATTCTTTTCTTAAAAAAAAATGAACTTAAGTCCATACATATACTCCCCAGCCATAAAAAAATGAGAGGTCCAAACACATTGATGTGAAGCTGCACTTTGTTAGAGACATCAAATAGAAAGCCTCAATTCTGGTGAACAAGATTTCAACTGAAAAATACCTTGCTGATATGCTTACAAAGGCATTACCAGCGGTCAAGTTCAAGCATTGCTTGAATAAACCCTTTGGGGCGGGAAGAGATAGCTTGGAAACCTATATGTAACTTGGAGACAAGGTGGAGAATTGTTATTTGTGTCTCAAAATTGCTAATTCATTCACACACCAAGCTGGCCGTAAATTATTTAATGCAATATGATAAGGATGAATGCAAAATGAGGCCTAATTTGTTTATCTATTTTTTCAAAAGTTTATTCATTTCATTACAAAGACGGATACATTTTTATTCGTTTTTTAACGCTTTCATTAGAAGCAAAGAATTAATGTTTACATGTGAGGGGAGTGGGATCGATATAGTTCAAACAGATTATTTAACTCAGTAAAATTTGAAGATACTTTAATAGTAAATCAAATAAAAGAAAATCTCGTGTGTGATCGTTCGGATAAAAATTTATCTCACTTTAAGCATAAATTGGTCTGTCTATAATATAACTAAAACTAATAAAATAAAAGAAATCTCACGCATGACCATTATGGTATTTTCATGTGAAACTAATTAAAATATTAAATAAATCAGAAATAATTAAATACAATCACCAATAATATTAATAGTGAGTCATCTTCGAATTGATGGCACCTGTATTCTTGACTGAGATTCTCTTTTATGGCTGAGTGGTAGCCTGAAAAGGTGGACATACACTATATACTGCCAAATAGTAGCTTTGCATGAGAAATAGTGTTTTTAGGTAGAAATTATGCAAAGAAAGATGCGAGGGAATGTGCCCTACATTCAAATCAATAATAGCGAGTGACACCCTCTTTTTTTTTTAAAAAATAAATAAATTTGTGCTATAGGTTTTCATAGGTTTGTGGTGGGTGGAATGGAATGCGATCGTTCTCACGCTTGTTTAGAAGCTCTTAATTATGACTTAAATTAATGGATCATAATAAAACTATTATTTTGATTATCCTATCTTAAATATTAAGTGGAATACTCATAACCAAAACACTTGGGTGTTTCTATATCGTAATTTTGACTATGATATTTTGAATGTCAAGCATTATTTAAAATTTATGTGTCTAATGTCAAATATCGTAATAAAATTATTCATGGACCTGTAACATTTTGATTTCTTATATGATACAGATTTTGTGAATATCAATGTGCCAAATACAAATATATTAAATGATACCTAACATTTAATAATCTATTCATAAAAAAATTACAAAAATCTTGCATTATACCACATTTAACTTTCCTTAACTTTTATAAAATACAAAGTACATTTCTTTTTTGTGACAATTTTCAATTGCCTTATTAAATACGAATTTAAACCTTAAATATCAGTGTTATCCAATATATCCAGGGATCTAAGACGACAGTTAAACACTTTAATAGCATCATTTAACACATTAAGATGACATTATTTTAGATAGTATCCTATTTTATTAAAAAAAATCATAGATCTTACATATCCGACACTATTTTTTAACATTGTTAACTTGTAAAACTTCAATTATATCACCCTTATGCTGTAACGTTTCATTTCATAGAGTTGAGGTAGGTGGAATCCTTGTCTTTCTTCTCATACTTTTTCACGTGACACTAGCGTTCATATATATATATATATATATATATATATATATATATATATATATATATATATATATATATATATATATATATATATATATATATATATATATATTAACGTTTCATTTCATAGAGTTGAGGTAGGTGGAATCCTTGTCTTTCTTCTCATACTTTTTCACGTGACACTAGCGTTCATATATATATATATAAAATAATATATCTTCAAAATGGATTTCTTCTTTGAAAATTGATTTTGAAGAAGATTTCATTTTCATTTGTGAAGGAGAAGATGATAAAGATTTAAAGTGATAAGATTAAGCGTGAAGCATAAAAGTTCAAAACTAAAATTCTCCCTTTCTAATGTCATCACCTTCAGGTTCCATAGAGGTGACTGAATAAATTCAAACTTGCTATTTCCATATATATGAAATAGATGTTAATTTCTTTATATATGGAATATTCATTCTGGATTATTTAGCCTACCGATTGATGATAAACATGAGAGCACAGGTGACAGGAAAAAACTGCCCTTCATCTTCACAAACGGGCCTTACCTTCCCTTGACGAATTCATGTTGTATCATATAAGTGCTATCTAT
Organism: Gleditsia sinensis; assembly: GCA_037074535.1. Taxonomy (NCBI): domain Eukaryota; kingdom Viridiplantae; phylum Streptophyta; class Magnoliopsida; order Fabales; family Fabaceae; genus Gleditsia; species Gleditsia sinensis. Next base: position 79,847,327 of record CM073463.1, on the reverse strand, counting down.
TTTCCAGAATTTTATTCATACTCTGATAATATGTTAATATATTTTTGGTATAAAAAAGGTTTAGAGCAAGAGAAGTCTTACTTATTTTAAGATCATGATATGCTAAGACTTACAGTAATACTTATAGATTATTTTAGAGAAATTACACTTTATCTCTATCAACTATGGCTTATTCTCAATTTTATTAGATGATAATCAAAATCATACAATTTTTCTTTTAAAGTACGACCCATTTTCAACTTTAATACATATATAACTGGCAAAATCAAACACTTCATCTTCTAATTTTTCAAATAAAATAAAATAAAAAGAAAAAATATTTGATCAACTGACAGTGGACAATTTTTTATCTATGAACACTACCAAAAAAAAGGCTTTCAGCAGCGGTGACTAAAGTTGCTACTGAAAGTGCAAAAGTCGTTGCCTATCCGTTGCTGATAATGCTATTGTTGAAGGTTTTCAGTGGCGACTAACGGAGTCGCCATTAAAAGTACTTTCTGCGACGACTATAGTCGCCACCAAATCCAATGAATATCGCCGCATTAGATGCACCAGTCGCCACGAAAGGGGAGATACTTTTAGTGGCGACTTTACATAATCGCCACAAAAAATAATATTTTGTGGCGACTTGGTCGCGACCAAAGGTTTTAATATTCATTTTTCATCTTCTGGGTTTTAGTGACAACTAAAATAGGTCGCTACTAAAAATTATTTTTTGTGGCGACCATAAGTTGCTACTAAAGATTTTCGATAGAAAAGAACAAAATTAATTTAAAAAATAAAAAAAATTGATAATTTGAAAATAAATGAAAGTAACATAACATCACATTCAACACTAAGTTGTTCAAATATGTCTTATTCATTACTCAGATTTTCTCTCACAAGTCAAAACATTTTTGTTAATTTCTTACTCTCTCCTTTCATGCTCATGATATTACTTTCCTTTATTGTCTTTATTTTAAAGAAGAAATTAAAAAAAAGATAAAAAAATAAATTGAGAGACAAAAAGAAAATAAGGTACTTGAGAGAAATATTTGAAAATAGAGATATAATAATAGTCACATGGAGACAGATAAAAACATAAAAATAGATGTTTCGAAAGAATTAAGAAGATAGAAAAATAAACGCAAAAGAAATATTGTTGTTGAAATTTTATACATTAAATTAAGACACTAATTTGAATTAATTTTAATATAATTTTATATATTTATATTATTAATATTATATTAAAATTTTAAAAAATATTATTTGAAATCAATTAAACATTTTATTTTTGTGATAATTTTTTTATTACTATTTATTTATTTATTTAATTTTAAGAAAATCATAATATGAAATATCTTTATGAACTTATTATAAATTTAAGCTTATATTTAAATAAGTAGAACAATTATTTTTTAAAATTTTTTTAATAGTTTATTTCCTTCAACTGAATTACTTCTTCAATTTTGTAAAATGCATGAACCTTGATGTAATAATCGTAAAATTTAACGAAATTTCAATTAAAGAAAATTTGGAATAAAAGAGAGAATGTTGAAAATAGAGATAAAAATTGGTGAAAATAAATTTATTTATTATATGGATTAAAAAATTATAAAAGAAATATGAGAATTTACATTTTTTTGGTCAAAATACAATTTCTTAAAAGTTTCGAGGTCAAAATGTAAATAAAATTTTTTTGCAAAGACCTCCCTCTAAAAGTGAATTTTTGCAGAAATGACCCCCGGGATATTTTAAGGGGTTTTAGACACCGAGGAGCTTGTAATTTTCGGATTTCCTCTCTCTCTTCAGAAATTTCTCTTCTGAAATCCTCTAACTTCTCTCTAAGATTTCTGTGCATACGAACCTCAGATTTTGGCACCACCATTGCCAACGGATTTAGGACGAAGAGTTCTACAAATCCATCTGATTGATTTCTGGAGAATTGGCTGGAGATTGATCGAAAAATTGAAAAAAAAATCGCTTAAAAAGATAATATTCGAAACTCCTATCTGTGGTTGTTTAATGCAAAAACTAACACTATAGATTGATCCAGAAGATACCGAAACTTTTGGATCTTAAATTTTAGGTCAACCCACCAGTGCACGCGCCCCCATGTGCCTCTTCTTCCTTAGTGAGTCAAGCCAACGCACAGCTCCTTGGGCAGCGCGTGTAGCATGTGACAGTAGCCCCTATTTGTGTTGACCGAGTTCCCGGAGGGCAAATTTCACAAATCCAGAGTCATTTTCGAGGTTTTTGGACCTTCCAAACTCGATTTTGGGGTTTATTTTGTCAAATTCAGACTAGTAAAGAGGATTTTAGGATTATCCAACTTGGTACCTTAATTTTGTGAGTAGATGATTCATTTTATGACTTGCCTTTACTCTTCTTGAATTTTAAATTGATAAATGAGTATGTTTACAAGTTGTTTATACTTTTATATGTTTCTGAAATTGTTTAGAATATCTAAAAATGTTGCAATATGATATCTAATTCAAGAAGAGTATGACTTTTGAAATGAATTTTGAAATACATTGAACATGTGATTTTTACATGTATTTTTCATTATATGGAAAAAAAATATGTTATGCATATGATATTGATTTATACAGCGATATGTTTGCCTCATATATGAGCATGTATACGTGATTTCCTTGATTGTGAAGTTTTGACAGAAGAATATACTGAAAATGAAAATACTGTTTTATAATAGTACCTCTGTTTTGATAAATATGAAATATATGAGATTATGGTTTTATAGAGGAATCCTATTGGAAACATTGTCTACTAACAGTAAATTATGTTAGTCCTGATGCACCTTGATTGCCTCAATTAGTAGGGGGTGGTGCTAGCCTCGTGTGAAGGCCAACACACGGGAGATGATATGTGATGGAGAGCGAAATGCCTCCTATATAGGCGATTTGCCAATTATATGAGTTGTAATTTGCCTTCCTTTGTTGTGTGCTTGAGAAATATCCATATAGAGTCCCTTCGCGTGTCCTTTTGAATGGTAGTAGGGTAAACTTCAGCGAGATGCTAAGTTTAGACAAATCTTATACCACCAAAGTACAGAAAGGGTTAAACTCTGATATAAGATCCTCCAAATGTTTTCATAAGAACTATGTTGATGCATAACATGATTTTATTTGAAATGCGGGTCCCATATGAATGTATCTCTGAATTGTGCTTTTTAATGTGATAAGTTTTAAATTAAAGAGTACATTCATATGTTGACCTAAGAGGTCATAGGAGGAGTTATCTGCTCACCAAGTTGTAAAATTCACTACACGTGGTTGATATATTTTTTAGATAAAAACCCAAAGTTAAGTCCTGCGGCTTCTTGATCGACTAGTTGTCGTACTTCCGTGGTGAGTCTAAATTGTTTCTGGGCTCTCAGTGTTTAAATTGTAATATAAATGTACTTTAGAGTTGCTTTGAACGCCATAGGCAAGATCTTTGCTTTCGTTGTAATTTTTGTTAAGTGTGACTTTGACATGTATAATTAATTATATTGAAAACTTACTTGTGAATGTATGATATTATCCTGTTATGTCATAATATGAAGTTGATCGCAAATAAATAGAGTTATCGAACAGTAGTGTTATTCGCATCTTAAAATTAAGGGCATGACACTTGATTATAGATTATTGTAAAGTCAATTCTTTATTATATATTTCTTTATTAAAATTATCTAGTAAGTTCTAATATGCTCCTTTCATTCTGTTAGGGGCTCAATTTATTTTTCTAGTAAAAAATGAATTTGCACTATTAATTTTTACCAACAGTTTAATTTCAATTGGCGAAAGAAGTATAATTATTTTGTTTATTTTTCATATTACTGTAAAGAATTTTTTAATTGATTTCAACTTCCGATTTTGAGGAAAATCATGTGGTAATCTAGCATGAAAAAATTAATAATAATTACAATTTCTAACAATAAAAGAATAAAATTAGACAAAATTCAATAAAGATAAAACGATCCAGTGATAGAAACAAAAAGGAAATTAAAAGATAACATTAATAAACTTAATAATTTTTTTGCACATGTTGTTACCAACATCAATTCTGATATCTTTCGTTATATTTGATTATTTAAAATAATTAATTATATTATGGTTCAAAACTTCAAATATAAAGAAAATTACGAAATCAATTTCTAACAAAAACAAAAAAGGTACAATCACAAAGGATAATTTAAGCCTGAAATCATTAAATTTAATTAATTATTTCATCATCTTTTCATTAATTATATAATGACTTTGTAAATTGTTTAATTTAAATCTCAAAGCTGCTTCTCTTTTGGTTGATTTTATTTTGACATACAATAATTGTGAGAATTATTTAAGAATGATTTTCATACTTGAAGAGATATATGCTCAAGGGTTTTGGAGAAATATTTTTGGATTTTTTTAAATTTGTCTTTAATTTATTTCAATAACAATAAATTTTTTTTTCCTTAATCATTTTTTTAAATTAATTAGTTATTTTGAATTCTCAAAGATATATACATTATTAATTTGATTTTTAAAATTTTACCTTATTAATTTATTATTTAATAAAAAATTAACTCAAGTTAAAAAAATTTTGAATTTATTTTATTAGTAAATATTTAACATATTTTTTTATCTTATAACTGAAATTTTATATATTTTAACTAAAAATTTAGTTTTGTTAAATGTGAAAAAAGAGAAAAAAAAATAAAAGTGAATTTTCTATTTTTTGTGGCGACTTTAAGTCGTCACTGAAAGTTTAACTAGATAAATTTTTTACTTTTAGTGGCGACTATAAAAAGTCGCTTAAAAATTTGTCTTTCCGTTGCAACCCATGAAGGTCGCCACTAAAATTTCAGTTTCTTGTAGTACAATGGTGTCTAAATTGCGACACATAGTAAAAATATTATTTTTTTTAAATTTATTTCTACCACGTATCATGATTTGGACATCGTTGGTGAATAAAAAATTATCCACCACCAATAAACCAAATACCAACTCAAAAAAGGAACTTATAGTTAACTGTAACAATAATTTGCTCAGTCACACTCTGTCGTGCTAGGTCACCTAATCAAACAATTATTCAATAATTTACAAAGATAATGTATTTGAAGTGCAAGGACAGTGGTTATATTCATAGGAAATTGATTCTTTACCTTCAATCCTAAAAACAAAATAGACATGGTCCACCACTCTTAGACGACGCACCTTTGGTCCACCAGAATTTCAAATAGACAAAATCGTCCTAGGGCTTAAGATTGATAGTGAATTATATTTTGATTAAAAAAAGCAAGGCTGCCACACAGCTAAATAACTAGCGCAGTATCTCTCACTTGACCGTCAGAAGTTGGTAAGAGTGATTATTTTATCTGTGTCTTGCACATTATGGCTTAACTGACCAGTCGCATACATACGTTTCCGTTCACCACGAGATCACTTTAATTTTTTGTCTATTAATAATGCTTAAATTACAATAAAAATAATTTTAAAAATATTATTTTTATTATGAATTAAAATTTAAATATTATTAATGAATAAAAAATTATTTATCATCAATGTATTAAATTATTTTTTTATATTGAAATGACATAAACTATAATTTGTCACAAGGTTAATCTCGTGGTTTTGATGCCGAGGTTTTTACCCTTTCTTTTTTAGCTTCTGTGAAATTATTAAAAATAGGAGAAGAAAGTAAATATCATGATTCTTTTGTGAGATTGCTAGGTTTTATATGTTTGTGCCTTTCGTGGGCATTAAATTATGGGTTTCGGAAGTGGCGAATGGACCATGCATTTGTCTATTCCTCAATTTGTCATTTGAAAGTTCGCGATCGTTGCATGTAAAGACACCACCTCCTGAAAGAAACATAGGACGCTAATTTTTGTCTATCAAACTACAATTTAATTTGATGATATTCTTGAAAGAAACAGGACGCTAAATTTTGCCACCAATAATTAATTAACTGCAAAGTAGCTGTAGACTTACAATGTTTGAAGGGATTTTGAAGGTGATGGGAAATGCTAATCTCTTCACTATTTATGTGCAGATTAGGAATCTCCTGGATTACTTTATAGAGACAGTGAGGGTCTAGTTATTAGCTTATTGATGTGGTTTCCAGGATTACTTTATGTATCAGAAACAACACAGTGACACGTATCAGTTACGATTGATTTACAATCCTGAAAAACTTGATATCTTCTTGTATTGAATTGTAATGACTCAAATGAAGGGGTTCTTACCTCTTCCCCTTTTTCATGCTCCGTGAATATCTCGACTGAAATGTCTTCATTGATAGTTAGCAATGATTTTGCTGACCCATATGCATTAATCTCTTGAGCTAGTTAGGAACACTGTGGATCTTGATGTTTATTCACCACCTCAAGAGCTTCTGCATATACTTCCTGCTGAGTCATCCATTAGAGGATCAGATTGTGGTCCTCAAATTGGACCCAATAACCCAAAATTTGTCTTGGTATGCCTGATTGTGCAACGTGCATAGTACGCGTCTCTATGCGTTTCTTCTTTTTCCTCTTGTTGGGTTCAAAAGTTGAAAACAGCAGAAATTTCAAATAGGAACCGAGAAAAGAAAAATTGGAGAAAGGCTCATATTATCTTTTATTCATAGCAAAAATTTATACAAAGAAAATAACTTCCTTCTTATTTTAATGCCATCTAGTGAACTGTTATAACTAATTGAAAATTTAAATAAAACAGATAATGCTATATATTATCTAAATGAAAATTTAAAATAACAGATAATGATAATCTTAAATGAATAAAGATTATGATAATGATAACTAAATAAAGATTTTTTGCTTAATTTTTTGCTAAAACTTTGGAACTAAAATGCCATCTTCAACACTCCTCCTTGGTATGTTTGTGACAAACACTAATCTTTTCTCTCTGAATTTCAAATCTTTCCTTAGATAATGCCTTTGTAACCAAATCTACAAGTTGATCTTTAGATGCACATGGAACTCAGATCACCTCATTAGATTGTTGATGTAACAACCCTAAAATTTAATAATTTTTATTTATGTATAGATTATTAAAGGAAATAAAGGAGTATTGATATAATTGAAATGTTTTAAGAATAAAAATAAAAACTTATTAATATTTTTGGAGTCAAATTGTAATTTCTTAAAAGTTTAGAGATCAAAATATAAATAATAAAATTTGCAAGGACTTCTTCTAACAATTAGCAAATTGCTAATTGGTCCCTCCATTATTAATTAAGAAAAAAATAAGACGAAAAATTCTTGGGGCAATGAATAGTATACATAGTAACTTTCTCTCTCCTTATTTTTTCTCTCTACATCTAGAGTACTTTTGAGCCTCCGATCTCAAAATTAAGGATTCTACTGGATTCAGAACAAAGAGTACTACGATATTGGTCGAATAATTTTTCAAATCGGTTGCAGAATTGCTATAGATCAAAAGTAAAAAATCTTAGAAAAAAGTAAGTTCTGAAACTCTTATTTAAAGACCTCAAATTGAAAATATGATATCGTATATAAATTCAAGAGATAGATAAATTATTGGATATGAAGTTTCTCAATCATTTGACAACTTTTGGTGTCATGAACAATAACTCTGACCGGCATAAATAGTAATTCTAATATGTATAAACAGTAACTCTAGCTAACATGAATAGTGATCCCCGTCTATGTGAATAGTTTTTTTGGCCATGAATAGTGACCATCGGTTGACCGGCGTTGACTGAGCTCTTAGAGTCATTTCTTAAGTTTTTGGACCATCCGGACTCTTTTTTATGTCTATTTAATCAAATTTGAATTGGAAAAAGTGTATTTTGATACAGTCATCATACGGAAAGGTTAGGGAATTAAGAGGAGCTCCTTTTAACTTTATGATATGAATGATGAGAATGTGGTTATTTACCCTTCCCATTGCTATATGCTTGGGATAAGATATGTATGAAGTGATTTACCCTACCAAGCTTTGTGCTTGGGTATAAAAAAATTATAATAATGGTTCTGCTTTGAGTTTTTCTCTAAATTTTTTTTATAAAGAGTTATTTTTCTATTTTCTTATTTGAGTTTAAAATTATTGTTTATTATATTAAATCTTAAGATTTCAGAACTTCTCTTAACTAAATTTAGTCACTTTAAAGTTTTAGTTTGTTGTTATATACATTGATTTAGATAATGTTATATTCTAACATAGTTTCTATTTATGAAAAACTCGTGCGTATGGTCTGTTCTGTTTTAGTTACAGTAGGTTATATCTGCTTATTGAGTTGTCAAACTCACTACACAATATTTCTATATTTTTCTTATAAAGATACAGCATCTAAACCTTCAGATAAGTGATCAGTTAGGCGATATATTCTCTAGGTGAGCCTACTTTGTTTTCAAGGTTCGTTAATTTTGGTGTATATTATATTTGTACTCTAGAGTATGCTCTGAATACCACAAACAGGATCCTTACTTCTGTTGTTACTCTGATATGTATAAACTTGGTATGTATATTGTGTTTATATGAGAGAATCTATCTGTATCTGTTTCCATAATAAACGTTTGTATTATACCTATTATAGTAAAGATCTGTCCGCAAAGTATGTGTTCCACATGCCCTTAAAGTAGGGACGTGACAATTGAACTTCTTGAACAAAATTATACTTGATTTTGATATGTTTTGTCTTGCCTTGAAACAAAGTTTGATTTGTGTTAGTCATCTCAATCTCCTCCTACATTGTGATACGCACGAATTATATATACTATTTGAGTGCAAGCGTACACTATCGTTATCAAGTGATAAAAAATAAGAGTATGAGTATCGTTTCTAAGAGGATTGTGATTATTAATAACTATCTTACTTTAATTCCAACTCTAATTGAATATCCGAATTCTTGATTTCATAATAAATATGAAAAAATAAAATAAAAAATATAACAAAAAATGAATATTTATGAAGAGAAATTTAATGAAGCAAACTCTGAATTCACCTTAATTACTCCCTCTTGCATTCCTAATCTTTTTAACTTAGAAAATTATAATCTAGTTGATAGTCGAGACGCCCTAAACAATCCACTAGTCTCTCTCAAAGTATAACAGAAATATCTTTCGAATGCTAACCCACTATGTCTCCATGTAAATTATAAAAAGTAAAGATTTATTAAGTTCTATGGATTAAGACTGTATAGAGCATGCAAGTATATCTTTATCTTACATGCAATCTATAGTTCCTACACAATGAACTAAACACATAAATCTTCTCTCGGTCTCCTTATGATTAACCCATCATCTAATTAGTGGCCAATCAATTAGAAGCATTAAGTATGGTGTAAAACTCAATTAAGAAGAATAATTCATGTATTAAAAAGATTGAAACTACAAGAGTTCATAATTAGGCTACATTGTAATCCTATAAAATGAATTAGTTTCTACTCAAATATGAAATCAATTCAAAAAAATATATTTAAGAATAGCTAAAAGAAATAAAAGAGAATTGGTGATAGAATAAAAACTCTAATCTTCGTCTTCTAGTCAGGATCTTCTTCGATTTTTTGCTTTTTATCCATCGATATCCTTCCCAGCCTACGTACCTCTTTTCAAAGAGATTTTTCAGCCCATTGAATCAGCATATTTCAAAATTCAAAATTAGAAATTTTAAGTTTGGCGTTGTTGTCACGCTCCAATTTAATGGAACGCGATTGACACAAATAACCTATAACTTTACTCTTATTTTATTGTATACATACTTCAAGTATATCACATATTATGAGTAAAACATATGTTCACAAGTTTTTAGTATAGCCAAATATACATGCCAAGTCTACATTTATCAATATTACAACAGAAACAGGGATCTTGCCTATGAAGTTCAGAGCATATTCTAGATTACAATTACATATTGTTTTAAACATTGTGAGCCTTGGAAGAAACGTAGGTTCACCTAAAGAATATGACACACAGTCAATCACATAGTTGCAGGACCAAACTCTGTATATTTATTTGAAAAAAAATATAGATGTCGTGTAGTGAGTTTGATAACTCAGTGAGTAGATAATACCTCCTATGACCTCTTAGATCAACATATAGATATACTCATATATTAAAGTTTATCATATAGAAAATTACAATTCAGAAGTATATTCATATGGGACTTGCATTTCAAATATTCTCAGTTCAAGCCACATTTAGATATCTAAAATCATATGCAATACGGTATGATTATTTTTCAAATATTGTTATGCATCAAAATATTTCTCATAAAAACATTAAGAGGATTCCACATCAAAACTACCATATCAGAGTTCACGCTTTTCCGTACTTTGGTGGTGTAGGATTTGCCTATACTTAGCATGCTAACTAAGATTTGTCCTACCACCATTCAAGAGGATACGTGAAGGGACTCTAATATGGGTATTTCCCAAGCACACAGTAAGGGAGGCAAGTCATATATCATATAGTCGGTATCTCATCCAAATAGGAAGTATCCTGCTCTCTCCATCACATATCATATCCCGTGTGTTGGTCGTCACACGAAGTTAACACCACCCTTGCTAGTTGAGGTATTAAGGTGCATCAAAGCTAACATCATCTGCTGTTAGCAAACAATATTTCCAATATGATTCCTCCATAGAAATTATCATTTACACATATACCATATCATCTAATATAGAGTTTTTAGTATAATACAGACTTTCAGTCTCAGCATAGTTTATCTTTCATAAATTTTTCAATTAGGGTTTATTACATATACATGCCCTTTTTAAGGCAATCATATAGTTTTATAAATCAATGCGACGTGTACAATATATTTCCTTTACCATATGATGAGAAATACATTTAAAATCACATATTCAATGAATTCAAAAATCTATTTTTAAAACCATACTCTTTTTAAACTATATACCAGATTATAAACAATTCAGATAATTTAATCCATTTTAAAGACATATAAAGTATAAATAACTTATAAATATAATCAATTATATATTTAAAGTTTAAGAAGAGCAGAGGGTAAGTCATAGAAAGAATTATCTACTCACAAAGTTAGGGTTCCAAGTTGAACAACCGCAAAATCCATGTTTCCAGTCCAAATCTAGCCAAATAGACCCCAAAAATGAGTCTAGAGGGTCCAAAAATTTAGGAAATGACTACGTATTCGCAAAATTTGATCTCCGGGAGCTCAGTTAACGTAGTTCAATGCATTAGGGCTATTGGAACACGTGCTGCATGTGCTACTACAAGGGCTGTGCGTGGGCTTCACTCACTGAGGAAGAACCGGCATGTGAGGGCACGTACAAGATAGGATTGACCTGAAATTTGATATCCTAAAGTTTTGGTACTTGCTGGATCTATCTATGGTGTTAGTTTTTGGGTTTGAGAACCATAGATAGGAGTTTCGGAAATTACCTCTTTAGGTGATTTTTCCCTCCATTTTTTGGCCAATTTTTTAGAAACCAATTGAATGGATTTGTAAAACTCTTCATTCTAAGTCTGTTGGCGGCGATGGTGTTGATATTCGAGGTCCAAAAATGCTAGAATTCTAGAGAGAGGTTTTGGGATTTTGCGAGAGAAAAATTTGAAGTGAGAGAAGAATTCAATTTTTCCAGCTCCTTGTGTGGCAGAGGCTCTAAAATATTCTGGGGCACCATTCTGCAAAAGTTCAATTTTTGAGGAACTTCCTTACAAATTTTTCTTATTTACATTTTGACCCCTAAACTTTTAGGAAATTTCATTTTGACCCCAAAACGTAAATCCTTATATTAACTTATAATTCTTCAACCCATATAATAAATAAACATATTTTCAATGGTTCTTATCTCTATTTTCAAAATTCTCACTTTTATTCAATTTTTTCTTTAATTTAGGATTTTCTTTAATTTTAAGGCTATTACATTACTTCCCCCCCTTTAAAAAATTCGGTCCCCGAATTTCATTACCATAGTTGTAAATAAACACTAACCTCATTGTTCAAACAAATGCAGGTATCTGGCGTGTATGTCATCCTCTTTTTCCTAAGTAGTCTCCTCAGAAGAGTGATTTTGTCATATCACTTTCACTGTAGGTATTTCTTTTAAATGCAATTTCTTTACTTGTCTGTCCACTATCGCTACTGGTTGTTCCTCATAAGTTAAGTTTTCTTGTAACTAAATCTTTGGGCACTGTATAACATATGTAGTAGGGGTGAACAAAACCGAAGAGAACCGACCTAAACCGACCTAACCGGACCAACCCAATCAAAAACCGAAAAAAACTAAAAATGGGCGGTTTAGATCGGTTTTTAAAAATAAAAAACCGAGCGGTTCGGTTCGGTTCTCGGTTGAGTAAAATTCTCAACTGAGCCGGACCGAACCGACCGGTTTATCTATATAAAATATTATATTTTTTATATTATATTAATTTTAATAATATATGAATTTTATTTTTTAAATTTTTCCTTACCTTTTGTACTTTTGTTTCAGATTTTACGCTGCACTCAGTCACTCACTTTGAACAGACTGCAGCAGCAGCACACCTGCCACACCAGCAGCCAGCCACGCCCACTCCACGCACGCAAATGTCTCTTCTTCAGTCACTCAAGGCTGCAGATGTGCAGTGGACCAGTGGTCAGTGGTCAGTGGTCACTTTGGTCTTTGGGTATTGCCGTATTGGGTTTTGGCCGTTCGGTTTGGGTATTGGGTAAGGACGTAAGGTTCCTCTAATCCTCTCCAGACTCTTCTGATCAACTGTCAGAGCCACAGTCGTCGCCCTCGTTTGCTGATTAGAGCCGAGCAGACATCCACTTTACCAAGTGCTCTCCTTCCTCTCAACGAAGCACAGATCCACTCACCCACTCATCCTCGGCAAGCCCATCATGCCCATTGTTGTCTCTAAAGTCTGAAGCAAGCAGTCTCCCTCACGTGACCTCTCCAGTCTCCAGATCTCCTTCTGTAAGTTATTTAGTCTCACGAGTGCTCTCTGAAACTTTCTCTTCTGCATGCTTGGCTAAGGGTTTTTTTTTTCAGATTGGCCAGGTCCACATATCCATCACTCAAAGCCTGTTCTTCCCCCTGTATTTAGTAAGTTCTGCTGAGCCATGCTATCATTTTGTCTTGCTGTTTTTATTTGTCTTATAATACATGGTGGTATATAAAATAAAATGATTCGGCTAATGATACCAACTTGCAAGATTAGATATTAAGCATTTGATTACGGACCACCCTCAATTGCATGCCCTTTTACGTTCTTTGAGTTCTTAACCTTCACACAATTGTTTTACCATTTGCCAGACAAATTGGTTAAAAAAAGTCAATTAAGTTCTTTGTCTCTGTATTAAAATTGGCACATCTGGGAACTAACGGGTAGTGTTCTTATTTTTGCCTTTTGGTAACCTAAAACACTATCGTTTTGTAATAGAAAAATCAAAGTTTCTCTTTTGTACTATCTGATACTGATCTTATTATATGCTCTATCTTTTGAATGTGTTTTTTTGTGTAAGAAGCAACAATTTTCTCCGACCTTAATTATTTAATTATACATTCATAATTAAGTTTGAGAGAGCTCATCTTTTTAAGTGTAAGAAGCAACAATTCCCTGCTTCCTCTTTTCTCAATTAAGCCACACCACACATACACTATTCTTGCTCCATCTCTAGATTTTTGTCTAATATGTTCAAATTTCTTTTCAATCAAATGCTTAATATAATAATATCTAATCTTGCTGTTTTTATTTTTCTTATCATAGCCAGTACAAACATATTAGATTTAAATTTCTTTTGTCTAATATGTTCAAATTTCTTTGGTAGAAACTAGAAAGTGAAGGACAAAATGAATGAGTCAGAAGAAATAAATCAAAAAATTCTTGAGGATGTTGTTGAAGTATCAAGATCTCCAACTCTAATTCCAAATGTTCAAGAGAGTGCTTCAATGCCTTCTAAAAGGAAAAAAAAAGTACAAGAGAAAAATAATGAAGAAGTTGACAATCGAGAAGGTAAGAGGAAACCTATTAGACCCGAATCTTGGGTATGGCAACATTTTACTGATATTAAGGGTCTTGATCCAAATTGGCCTAGGGCTTCATGTAATTGGTGTAGGGCTAATTATGCATCTCATAGAAAAAGAAATGGAACTTCTAACTTGGCTCATTACTTAGAGAGCCAATGTAAGAAGTTTCCAAGAGAATTAATGGGCTCTAAACAATCCATTCTTTCTTTTCAACCAAAAAAAAAGAGGAAGGGGAAGGGATTGGGAGCAACTTATCAGCTGTGAGCTTTGATCTTAATGCATGTAGGGAATCCCTAGCTAGGATGACTATTGTTGATGAATTACCCTTTAAATTTGTTGAGGGTGAAGGGTTTCGGTATTTTATGAGCATTATTTAGCCATTGTTTCCTATTCCATCTCGTATTACAGTGGCTAGGGATTGCTATAGGCTTTTCTTAGATGAGAAAAGAAAATTAAAATCTTTGCTATCTATGAAAGCCCAAAGTGTTTGTTTGACTACGGATTGCTGGACTTCTGTACAAAATTTAAATTATCTTTGTCTTACGGTGCATTTTATTGATAATGAATGGAAGTTGCATAAAAGAATTTTGAATTTTTGTCCAATTGCTAGTCATAAAGGAGAAGTAATTGGTCAAACCATAGAAAAATGTCTTACTGATTGAGGAATTGAACGGGTTTTCACCATAACAGTTGATAATGCTAGCTCAAATGATGTTGCTATTACATACTTGCAGAGGCAAATAAATGAGTGGAATGGAAATGTGATGAATGGAGAATACATGCATGTTAGATGTTGTGCTCACATATTGAATCTTGTTGTTCATGATGGCTTGAAAGAAATGCATGATTCAATAACTAAAATTAGAGATGCTTGCAAATATGTGCGTGCTTCACCCGCACGTATGCAAAAATTTAAGAAATGTATAGAGCTTGCTAAGATACAAGATAAGAGCATGGTTCAATTGGATGTTCCAACAAGGTGGAACTCTACATACCTTATGCTTGAGAGTGCCTTGAAGTTTCAAAAGGCATTTCTTAAGTTGGAAGAATGGGATGCTCAATTTGTTTTGGATTCTCCACTTGGTCCCCCAAATATAGAAGATTGGCTTAATGCAAGACATTTTGTGAAATTTTTGAAGGTTTTTTTTGATGCAACTAAAAATGTCTCAAGTTCTTTGCATGTGACTTCATCTCAATATTTTCATGAGTATTGTCTTATTGTTAAGACTTTGAAGGGTTGGTGATGATGATGCACTACTCAAGAATATGGCTATTAGAATGAAAGTCAAACATGACAAATATTGGGGGAATTTGAAAAATATGAACATGTTTTTTTTCATTGCCGTAGTTCTTGATCCAAGATATAAGTTGAAATTTGTTGAGTGGAGCCTTTCAAAACTCTTTGAGGAAGACTTGGCTAGTTTTATGGTTGGAAAGGTAAAAGAAGTCCTTAATGGTATGCATGATAAATATAAGTCTTTTTATGGTATTAGAAAACCACAAGATGTTGGTCCATCTTCCCATTCAAGTAGAGAGTTAGAAATTCCAATAGATGCAAAAGACTCTTTCCTTATGGAATTTGATATGGATATGAGTAAGGATGATGCTTCATCTAACAAATCTGAGTTGGAAACATATTTAATGGATGGCCGAGAAAAAATGTCATCAAAGTTTGATATTCTTAGTTGGTGGAAGGTGAATTGTACTAGATTTCCCACTCTTGCTCAGATTGCTAGGGATGTATTGGCTATACCAATGTCAACCGTTGCTTCTGAATCAACTTTTAGTACAGGGGGCCGAGTTCTTGATCAATATAGGAGTTCTTTATCTCCAAGAACAGTAGAGGCTCTTATTTGTGCACAAAATTGGTTTCGGTCTACCCCTTTATCTCTTGACACAAAAGAGTTGGCAGATGACATTGATAAAGCTGAGATAGGTAATATTTGGATTGCTTAAATTGCATTTTTTATAATAAATTGTTTGTAATGGTTCTTTTCTTTTTTGACTTAATATGTAAATTTACTTATTAGATGAAGCTGGACCGTTGGCTGGATCAGGATCAGAGTCAGAATTGTAAACGAATATGTTCTTCTAAGTGGTATGAGCATGGTTTAATAAGAAATTATTTATGCATTTTTAATCAATACATTTTAAATTGTACTAATTATGTTCTAATTATTGCTACATTTTAACAGGTCGTGCCGTTGTGCCGTTGTGCCGCTTCATTATGGGAAATTTTATCTATTTTGAGAATTGTCTATTTCTAGATTTCAATGTTTAATTTTTTAAAGTTATGTATTTTAATGGACTATTGGACTCTATGTGTTGTATATTTTGGATAGAAGTTGTACTACTTGAATATAACACATTATTTCTCTTATCTTATTGTTTTATGCATTTCTTTTTCTATTAAATTGAAATTTATGGTTAATCCCAACTGGTTGGGGTGACATTTCTTGAAAGGTTACCTCCTTTTTTAAGGATGATCAAAAAGAAAGGTGAGTTGCATTCCCCTTTCGGAAACATCATATATTTTTAGTATTGCTGATTGTGGAAATATACAGTGGATCAACCCTTTGACTGTACTTTTCTGCCTTGTTTTCTCCTTGCTTTGCAAATGGTAGCAAGCTGAAGCTGTGAAATTGCATATTGATTTAAAAGTGGGAATGTACCGGGGAGATATGTGAGTCGACTTCTGGGATGCTGTAACATGGAAGCATGAAATGGAGAAACACAAGATGAGTATTTTTGCATTTTTGTTAGAAATATTGCATGTACATGTTAAATGTTGATCACATAAATTTGCTTGGTATACTCTGTTTTTGTTTTCTATGTAAGATATTCTTGAATCTTGCCCTTTCTTTGTGATATTTATATTTGATTTTATTGCAGCATAAGAATTATCAAGTTTATGCCTTTTGTTGATTATTATGGTTTGATCACCTTGAAGACAATTGCAATTTGCATTCTAGGGGTAAGTGGATCAATAAATTATGCGAGGTAGTTAGGTGAATAATGGGATTGCTATTTTTTTCTTTTTAATGGCTACTGTAGTGGGGCCTGATGAATTATTCAAGCAGTTGCCTCCAATGTGATGGCATGATCTATTCTTTTGCATATTCAAATCTATACCTGACAAATGTGTTTTAGGAGAAATGTACTCTGGGACCAACCTTTCAAGAATTGTGATTAGAATTTTATGAATTTGTAAATTTATCTACGCAATGATTTGGCTCCAAAACAATTATGTTACCTGATTTTATACTTCTTGCCCTATAACTCATTAAGAGTGCATTTAATCTTCTATCTAAACAATTTTTTTCTCTGTTTTGATCTTTGTTTATTACTTAATAGGATGCCACTCAATTTAGGATGATCATAATGGCATCATAGGCTCTGTTTATGCAATAAAAAATAAATATATCTGGTAGTACAGGATTTTGATTTTTCTTTGCAAGTCTTGTATGTTATATTTCATCGACTTTACTTTCTATCTCAAACCAGATTATGAGTGTTTCTGAGATTTTTCTTTGTTTATGGCATAGATAACAGATAATCACTGTAAGTAATGGTTAATGTTCAGGTGCTTGTTATGATGCCTACAATATTGCTCTGTGGTTTGAGGCATAGCTTTTTCAAACTGAATATGATAAAGGTTTTAATAATGGATGAATGCCATCATGCTAGGTGAAGAGACCCTTATGCTTGCATCATGATAGTAAGTGCTATATCCCTCAGATGGTTTTCCTTTTGCTGGTCTGTGTCTTTCAATTTTCTACTAATCCTTATTGGCTAATATATTGGTATGTTGATTATTCTTCAATCATAGGCTAACTTGTAAATGCTTAATTGTCCAGCATGTAACATGTTGATTGCCATTTAATAAATTTACATATTAGAAAATTTAATTCTGACGGATTGCTTGTCCTTTATTTCAAGTACTGTAATTTGTAGATAATAATCTAGAGGATATTGATAGCATTATACCAAATGGAAGCAGGATATTTGGAAATAGAATCATAGATTTTCTAATATGTGATAATCATGAAGCAGGATAGCGTTATATAACTCTATCTAGGAAAGAGGGGCAGAAAGGGGGGGGACTTTATTTGGGTCAGCTTCGGTGGAGATTCTATCTATACTTTCATAGTCTTTTAAATTTTGTCTTAATCATGATGCATGTTGCATACTCTAATAAATTGTCTTAATCACGATGCAATGGAGAAGAATAATTTTTCAACTATAAGTTGGCATATTAGAAAATTGCACAGATATTTAGTCAGTAACGTGGACAACGATTGACTTAAATGCATGAATTTGTGGACTCATTTGTATTTGGTGATTTTCAGGGTAGTTGCTTACATCCCTTTGACTGTCTTGGCAGTTCCTGCTTCAGTACTTACTGTAAGAATCATTAATACCCTTGCAATTCTTGCAGGTCTTATTTAATTTATATTTAATAATTTTGTATTCTCATATGCCAGCATAATATGTGTATTTTTAAGTATTTGTGATCATCAACCTTAGGCATATGTAGACACCTAAATTGAATTTATCATGGGTCATCCTGATATCTTTATGACTTCTAAGAACTTGGTGACATTGTTGCATTATACAATTGTTACACATACATCTCACTGTAAAACTATATTCGTTTGTCTATTGTTTGATGTAAGTGACTGAGCCTAAACACCTCCATCACTTTCTAAATGATTTATATGTGACTTCTGGTATGTGATGTGGACTGTGCATTACAAATTGTCCATTTTTTTTTCTGAATGTTTCTGTGGACAGGAGAAGCGTCTATTAATTTTTCAGTAGCTCCCCTTGGAATTTGGTGTAGTATATTGATTTAAACCAAAAATTGTCAATATAGATTTAAACTGAAAATTTTCAATTGTCTTTTGACTCTAATTGTGGAAGTTGGATATGTTTATGTGGTTCAAAAGGCAGAATGGTAGGTAAGAAATAATTCTATTAAAAATTTTATAGAAAAAATAATGTAGTTTGCTAATACAAGATTGTATTTACTGGTTAGTGTTCTCTCTCTTCCTTTGTGATGGAAATGTTCTGTCACTATAGCTAAGTGGAGATTAGATTTAGCTTAGTCACTGACATTATTAGATTTTGTTTCTATCGTAAGCATATGTGACATAGCTGTCAAATGATAAAGGAATATTACCCTTGAGGAGTTTTTTATATGTTGTATGCACTGAAATCCAGAAACTAACAAAAAAGGAAAAAGAATTTTAAAGATTAATCATAAATTTGTAGCATGAAATTTAGTTTTATTGAAAGTATATGGTTCTTTGGTCCATACAGACTTGGTTGCAATGAGGTATCATATAAATGGCAGTCAATTCCTGGTGATATTTATTTATCTTGACTCTTTAGTACTTCATTTTTCCAAATGTGGTAGAAAAATACCTTGACGTTGATCATGGATTCCTTGGATGTTGTAAGGTGATATCATTTTCTAATGTGTTGTGTTAAGGACCACTTTATTCTAAAATGTAATGCTGTTAAGTAGGGTTCATGTTCATGGACTCAATGATGGTAATTGGTGATATTGTTCAGTAGTATAAAGCTTTCATCAAATTGTTAATTGTATAAAAGTTTCCATTGCTTTTGTTTGATGACAATTGTAATTTTGTATTGGGAAGTTGCCATCTTCAGTTATGAATCTTCTACATCATGAGGTATTCGTTAGTGCAGAGCATATTTCTTACGTTTGGAAGATTTGATTGAATGCAGGAGTTCTATCATCACCAATTGAAATCTAGTATCTCTGACCTCCCTAGAATATTTGGGATGACTGCATCTCCTATTAAGTCAAAAGGTGCAGAAGCCTAGAGAAAGTTTCTATTTATCTCTTTGTTTTGTTAATTTTTCCTACTTTAATAAGTGATTTTGGTTATTTTTTGATTTTTCATTTCCTTATTCTTCTGTTTGAACATTTGAACCAGGTGGGAATTCAGAATCGACAGTCTGGAAAAATATTCATGAACTTGAGATCCTAATGCATTCAAAGGTTTCTTTCTAGTTTGTTTTCCCTTACTGTAATACTGTATAGTTTTTCTTGATTTCTAATTTCTATGTATGCCAGTTTGTTTTGGGTGACAATGTAGTTAAGAGTGTTTATTTTTTCATGACTACTCTCTTGTGCTGAAGTGAAATTTTATTATGAATATTGAAGTTATTTGTTATTTGTAACATTTAATATTATGGATTGAAGGTATATACATGTGCAAGTGAATATGTTCTTGCTAAATATATACCAATAGTCCAATAGCAACCCCAACGTTCAAGTTATATGGGCACAATGGAATTCCATTTCTGTTGTTTGATCGCTTGGCAGATAAATTGAAGATAGCACGTTATAGGGATTTGCATTTTGCACGCTAAAAAAAAATTGCTTGAACCCAAAAAAAAAAAAATCGAAAAACCGAACCATTACTTGTAGGTTCGGTTTGGTTCGGTTGCATGGACCATAACCAAACCGATAAGGTTCATTTTTTTCAGACGATCATGCCAGCGGTTCGGTTTGGTTTAGGCTTTAAAACCGACCGAACCGAACCGCTGAACACCCCTAATATGTAGGATCCGATAAATACTTCTGTAGTATAGACACATGAAAAATTGGATGGATATTACTCAATTCAGGGGGTAAAGCCAAACAATTAGCGACTGGGCCAATCCTATCAAAAATTTCAAATGGTCCTATGTACCGTGGACTTAATTCCCTTTCTTTCCAAATCTTACTACTCCTTTCATAGGATATATTTTCAAAAAAACATGTTCACCTATGACAAATTCTAATGGTCGACATCTATTATCAACATAGGCTTTCTATCTACTCTAAGCTGCTAATAACCTTTTCTTAATTAATTTTACCTTGACCAATGTATTTTGTACCATATCAAGCCCTAAAATCTTAACTTCTCCCATCTAAAACCATCCGATCAGAGAACGGAAACATCTACCATATAATGCCTCAAAAGGGACCATTTGTATACTAGCTTGGTAGCTATTGTTATAAGCAAATTCAACTAGGGGCAAGAATCTTTTCCAACTACCTTGAAAGTCTAACACACATGCTCGTAGCATGTCTTCCAATATTTGGATGGTTTGCTCAGACTATCCATCTGTTTGAAGATGGAAAGTAGTACTGAGATTTAATTTCGTGCCCAAAGTTTCTTAGAATGGTCTTCAAAAATGAGTTGTGAATTGTGGTCCTCGATCAGAAATAATTGATATTGGCACTCAATGTAGCCTCATTATTTCATTCAAATACAAATTTGCATACTAAGCTACATTGTATGTGGTTTTCACTAGTAGAAAATATACTGATTTAGTCAATCTATCAATGAGAATCCATATTGAATCAAACCCTTTTGGTATCCACGGTAGCTTTGTAACAAAATTCATAGTTATTCTTTCCCATTTCCATTCAGGTATCTCTATTTGCTGATGTAGTCCTGTAGGCCTTTGATGTTTTGCTTTTACCTGCTGGCAAGTTAAATATCGAGAAACATAATCAACTATGTCTTTCTTCATACCTTCTTACCAATAAATTTCTTTTAAATCCTTATACATTTTAGTTATTCCAAGATGAATGGTATATATGGATCTATGGGCTTCCCCTAAAATCTATTTCTTAAGCTCTTCTTTATTAGGTACACACAACTGCTTGCCCAACCTCAGAATTCCTTCAGAGTCTATAGTAAATTCAACTTCACTGCCATTCTTCACCTCTTCAATTTTCTTGCATAAATAAGCATAATCTTTCTATGCATTTTTCACCTGCTCAATCAAAGACGATTGAAACTGTATATGGGCCAATAGTACGACAAGCTCCTTTACTTCTAATACTACCCCATGACTTTCCAACTTATGCATTTCTTTAACCAACGGCCTCCTTACCACTATGATATGAACCAAACTACTCATAAACTTCCTATTTAATGCATCAGCCACTACATTAGCCTTAACTGGATGATATAGTATTGTGCAGTCATAATCTTTAAGTAATTCCATCTATTATCTTTATCTCAGGTTAAGATCTTTTGTTGAAAAATATATTTGAGACTTTTATGATCTGTATAAATTTCATATGTCTCGCCATACATATAATGCCTCCAAATTTTGCGAGTAAAAACTACTGCTGTCATTTTTAAGTTATGAATCGGATAATTTTGCTCATGTGGTTTAAGCTATCTAGATGCATATGAAATGACTCAACATGTTGTATCAATACATACCTTAATCCAATTCTCGATGCATCACAATATACCATATATCCTCCGGTACCTGAAGGAATAGATAGTACTGGCGCCGTAGTAAAATATTTCTTGAGTTTCTGAAAAACTTCTTTCACATTCATCTAATCAGTCAAATTTTATTTTCTTCCTTGTCAACCTTGTCAAAGGAGCAACTAGTTTTGAAAAATCTTTAACGAATCTATGGTAATAACTTGTTAAATCAAGAAAACTACATATTTCTGTAATTGTCGTAGGGCATGGCCATTGCTGCATCGCTTTTATTTTTTTAAGATAAACTTGAATACCATCTTTGGTAACGACATACCCTAAGAAAGTAATATTACTAACCCAAAATTCATATTTTGAAAACTTGGCATACAGCTGGTGTTCTCTTAGGGTTTGCAAAGTTATCCCTAAATATTGCTCATGCTCCTTTGAACTCTTTGAATATACCAGGATATCATCTATGAATACAATAACAAATTGATCTAAGAAAGGTTTAAATACTCTGTTCATCAAATCCATAAATGCAGCTGGGGCATTTGTTAAACCAAATGGCATTATTAAGAATTCATAGTGCCGATACTGAGTCCTAAAAACAGTTTTTGAAATATCCTCTTTCTTTATCCTCAATTGATTATATCCAAATCTTAAATCAATTTTCAAAACATATTGGGCACCCTATAACTGATCAAATAAATCATCTATACGAGGTAATGGATACTTATTACACACTGTCACCTTATTCAACTGTCTATAATCAATACACAATCATAACGATCCATTTTTCTTTTTCATAAATAGGACCAGAGCAACCCAAGGAAAAGTACTAGGGTGTATAAATTTATTGTCTAACAAGTATTGTAATTGATTTTTTAATTTTTTGAGTTCAGTCGGTGCCATTCTATATGGGGGTATAAACACTGGTTGAGTTCCAGAAAGTAAATCAATATCGAACTCAATTTCTTGTTCTAGGGGTAACCCTAGTAACTCCTCCGGAAACACATCAAAAAATTCTCTAATCACTAGAACCTGCTCTATATTGGTATACTTCATATCAACATCTTTGACCATTGCTAAATACCCCTGACATCCTTTTGTAGTAGGTTATGAGATGTTAAAGTAGAGATTAAATTACTGGGTACTTCACTACGATCTCCTTGTATCAAAAAGGAAGATTCCCCAAGAATATTATACTTAATCAGCTTAAGGTGACAGTCTAGAATTGCATGACATGATGACAACCAATCCATTCCCAGTATCACATCAAAGTCTATCATATCTAGAACTATCAAATCTACTAGAGTCTCCTTATCTTATATTGAAATCTCGCACGATTTATACACATCATTTACTAGTAAGAATTCTCCCATTAGAGTAGCAACCATAAAATAACAATGTAAGCTAGTAGGATCTCTATTCAATTTCTTAGCAAAGCAAGGTGATATATAAGAATGAGTAGAACCAGGATCGAACAGTATATATGCTCTATAGGAACATATTGATAATGTACCTGTCATAACTATATTTGAGGCTTTAGCATCCTGTCGTGTCAAGGCAAAAAACTCAAGCTTATTCTCGACCTCGACTTCTTGATCCTTTACCAATACCACCATTATTTATTTGAACTGGAGCTGCTCTATTTGATTGTACTGATACAGATGTAGGGGGTGAAGCTGGTTATACTGATACTTGACTAAAATTTCGTAATTGTAGACAATTCTTCATCAAAAAACTTACTTATCCACACTTAAAACATTCACCAATTTCTCTATGAAACTGTCCAGTATAAGGCCTACTGTAAATGAGACATAGTGGAATTGATCTTGAATCCTGTTGACTAGCAAGTCTAATATCTCTTTGAATCATTCTTTGCTTATTGATATTGGCTAATGTCTGGTTAGAGCTACTAGATCCTATTTGAGTTAAATGTTGTGAATTTTAAAATCTTGGTCCTTTGACATTAGGATTATAACTAGTCTAAACATTACTATCTTGATCTCTTTTTCTTCTCCTTAGACCTTCTATGTCTGCTTGCTCTCGTGTTTCCATCATTTTAGCACAATTCATAACCGCTAAATAAGTTAGAAAATGATTCATCTGAGAATCCATTGATTTAAATAATGGACATATCAATCCTGAAACAAATATCTTAATTCTATCTTTTTTAGTAGGAATCAGATATGGTGCATATTTAGACAATCGAGTAAAAGGGATGTCATATTCAAAAACTGTCATGTTCGGTGTTTGTCTTAATTCTTCAAATTCTCTGACCCTTTTGTCTCTTTCACTCGTTGGTAGAAAACGATTCATAAATACTTCCTTAAATTCATCCTACTCCATTGGTGGTAAAGTAACTGCTCTTCCTTGTACCAGAGTCTCAAATCAAACTTGAGTAACATCTGATAGTTGAAATAAGACTAGTTTAGCAGATCTTCTAATAGAACACCCTAAAGCTCTGAGAAATTGTTTCACAGCATCAATGAATATCTATGGGTCTTTCTGAATATCTGATCCAGAAAAGTATGGGGTTTTAGATTAAGAAATTGCGGTAATGTCACCTCAATTCCTGTAAACTTGTCCTTTTGTTCAGCTATTCTTCCCAGTTCTTACGCTTTAGGAGCATTTTTTGGTGGCTTCTATCCTGTTCTATTATAAATCTAGCCAATGTCTCTAAACTCCTATGCATGCTAGCAATCATATAAGTTGTTTTATCATGTGGCTCTTGAGGGAGTTCTACTCTCTCTTCAGAAATTCTATCAGATACATGGACCAGTTCATCATGTCTCAGGGTTCTCATACCCCGTGCATGCCCTCTGCCTTTGCCTCTTCCTTTAGATCGGCCTCTACCACGGCCTTTTTGTACTGAAATTATAGATTGTGTAGACTCTTCTGTAGAGGGTGCACGATCTACGGCTTCTCTAATAATCATTCTAGTTCTTGGCGGCATCATAGACTATATAGAACAAAACACCTTTTAAGATACCATAATATTCAATCAACCTTATATTAGGAACTTTAGCAAAATTGGAATAGAAAGGAAGTTAATATCCTATAGAATCCCTCAGCAGCACCTGAAGTATAAATATGCCTGGCTCATATCCATATTAAAGGTCCTATTAAAGAATCCTTTGTTCTGATAGCCACAGGAAAACTTAATGCTCTAATACTAACTTGTTACGCCCCAATTTAATGAAACGCGATTGACACGAATAACATATAACTTTATCCTTATTTTATTGCATACATACTTTAAGTATATCACATATTATGAGTAAAACATGTGTTCATAAGTTTCTAGTATAGCCAAATATACATGCCAAGTCTACAATTATCAATATTACAACAGAAACAGAGATCTTACCTGTGGCGTTTAGAGCATACTCTAGATTACAATTACATATTATTTTAAACATTGTGATACTTGGAAGAAATGTAGGCTCACCCAAAGAATATGACACCCAGCTGATCACGTAGCTGCAGGACCAAACTATGTATCTTTATCTGAAAAAAAACGTAGATGTCGATAGTGAGTTTGACAACTCAGTGAGTAGATAATACCTCCTATAACCTTTTAGGTCAACATATAGATATACTCATATATTAAAGTTTATCATATAGAAAATTATAGTTCAGAAGTATATTCATATAGGAGTCGCATTTCAAATATTCTCAGTTCAAGCCACATTTAGATATCTAAAATCATATGCAATACGGTATGATTATTTTTCAAATATTGTTATGCATCAAAATATTTCTCATAAAAACATTAGGAGGATTCTGCATCAAAACCACCATATCAGAGTTCACGCCTTTTCGTACTTTGGTGGTGTAGGATTTGCCTATACTTAGCATGCCAACTAAGGTTTGTCCTACCACCATTCAAGAGGATACGTGAAGGGACTCTAATATGGGTATTTCCCAAGCACACAGCAAGAGAGGGAAGTCACATATCATATAGTCGGCATCTCGCCCAAATAGGAGGCATCATGTTCTCCATCACATATCATATGCATGTGTTGTCCGTCACATGAGGATAGCACCACCCCTGTTAGCCGAGGTATCAAGGTGCACCAGGGCTAACATCACTTATTGTTATCAAACAGTGTTTCTAATTGGATTTCTCCATAGAAATTATCATTTACACATATACCATATCATCCAATACATAGTTTTTAGTATAATACAGACTTTCAGTCTTAACACAGTTCATCTTTCATAAATTTTCCAATCAAGGTTTATCATATATACATGCCTTTTTTCAAGGCAATCATATAGTTTTATAAATCAATGCGAAGTGCACAATATATTTCCTTTACCATATGATGATAAATACATTTAAAATCACATATTCAATGAATTCAAAATTTTTTTTTTAAAACCATACTCTTCTTGAACTATATACCAGATTGTAAATAATTCAAATAATTTAATCCATTTTAGAGACATATAAAAGTATAAATAACTTATAAACATAATCAATTATACATTTAAAGTTCAAGAAGAGCATGGAGTAAGTTATAGAAAGAATTATCTACCCATAAAGCTAGGGTTCCAAGTTAGATAACCTCAAAATCTACGTTTTTAGTCCAAATCTAGCCAAATAGATCTCAAAAATGAGTTCAGAGGGTCCAAAAACCTAGGAAATAATCTCAGATTTGCAAAATTTGGCCTCTAGGAGCTTAGTCAATGCATCAAGGCTGTTGGGACACGTGCTGCATGCACCACTGCAAGGGCTGTGCATGGGCTTCACTCGCCAAAGAAAAACCGATGCGTGGGGGCATGTGCAAGGTAGGATTGACCTGAAATTTGAGATCCTAAAGTTTCGGTACTTGTTGGATCCATCTATAGTGTTAGTTTTTGGGTTTGAAAACCACAAATAGGAGTTTAGGAAATTACCTCTTTAGTTGGTTTTTTCCTCCACTTTTCGGCCAATCTCTGGCCAATTTTCTAGAAACCAATCGAATGAATTTATAAAACTCTTTCTTTTGAGTCTGTTGGGAGTGCTGGTGTCTAAATCTGAGGACAAGAAGTGCTAAAATTCTAGAGAGAGGTTTTGGGATTTCAGGAGAAAAAAATTTGGGACAGAAGAATCTGAATTTTTTAGCTCCTTGTGTGGCAAAGGCTCTAAATATCCTGGGAAATCATTCTGCAAAAATTCAATTTTCGAGAGAGGTCTTTGCAAATTTTTCTTATTTACATTTTGACCCCTAAACTTTTAAAAAATTACATTTTGACCCCAAAACATAAATCCTTATATTAACTTATAATTCTTCTACCCATGTAATAAATAAACATATTTTCAACGGTTTTATCTCTATTTTCAAAATTTTCTTTAATTTAGAATTTTCTTTAATTTTAAGGCTATTACAGTCGCGACGCTATCTTGTTGTTGTCATGACGCCACCTTTCTCTCTTGGTGTTGCGACACTATGGCCCTTTTATTTTTTCTTTTCGTGTCATTATTTCTTTCTTTTTTATTCTTTTGCCTCTTTTTCTCTTTTCTCTTTTCTGCAAAAATTCAACAAAATTAAAATTATTTCCTATCTAATTTAATATAAAACCTTATTTAAAAATATATAATTATTATATTAAAAATTCACTTATCAAATATCTCCAAACTTAAATTATTACTTGTCCTCAAGCAAACTCACAATTGTTGCTAAACACAAATAAGATATGGTAATTAAAAAATTTTTGCCTATGATTTTAGCAATAACAAACCAGAGAATATTTCTAAATATTATAGTAATGCATATTTTTATTTCAAATGCAATTTAATTTTTTTATTCAAATCCTGAGAGTATGTGTGTGGATAATCCTTAAAAATTTAATTATTAGCATCCAGATAAGTTTATGTACTTCAAAATTTATTAATTGAGATGTCTAAATTAATGAGGTTTTAAGAACTTCATAAACTTATTTTTCATGTCACTCTCTATTAATGTCAACTAAGCACTACACTTAGAATCAATAGGACTTTCCTAAACTTGTAATGTGGCTTGGGTTCAAGGTAGGATAAAAGGTATTAAACCAAGCTCAAATCAACTAAATACACATGAGCATTGTAAATTCTTTTGTAGAGCTTCTAGAATTTATCGAGAGATTTTTGCCCAAACTTATTTTTCAACTCCCTTTTTCATTCTATCACTTCATTCATATTTTTCAATTTTTTTTCATTCACACACACACACACAGAGAGAGAGAGAGAGAGAGAGAGAGAGAGATATATATATATATATATATATATATATATATATATATATATATATATATATATATATATATATATAGCTCAGCTTCCTTCTTCTTCTTATTCTATGCTCCACCCTTCCACCCTTTTAATAATATATCCCTTAACAAAATATTTCAATAATAATCATGCATATGAGTGAAAAGGGTAAAAATAAATATATTTTATTTTTTGGCTTATTTAATAGTATAGTGTTGTTGTTTTTATTAAAACTCGCAAGCGCACAAATCTATTGGAGTATAGATTTAGTGGTATGCAAGATCGATCCCACGAGGATTGCCAATTGAGAAAATTTAATTCAGATCCAAAATAAATATTTCTAACCTAGTTGCCAGAATGTTTGTTTTGCGAGAAGAGTATTGAACAGAGCTTGTAAAGAACTAAAATACTGAAATTAAATATGAATGTATTCAAAGTAAGAAACATGCTAAGGTTAGGGGATTCACTCTTGGTACATCAAATAATAATAAATTTTAACTCTTTTATTACTCAAATAGAATCCTCACATAAATGAGGTTCCATTCGGAAGATATTACATTAAACGCGCTTTGGTTTATAGATGAAGTGTATTTGCCTTCTTTTATTGCATTATTAATAGTAAATAAATTTTGTAAAATGGATTCAAGTATACATCGTGCCAATCATATTATCTACAATAAATCAAGAATGATTCAAGTATTTATTGTGCCAACGATTGTCTACAATGTATCAAGATTTGCACTTTACAAAATTTAAAATAAAAATATACAAACAAAGTCAATAATAATAATATAAAGTAGACGGTAAAACCATACATTGAGAAAAGAAATAACAAGAAAATAAATAACAGAGGGGCAATAAAATCATCCTCTAAGAAAGTAAATAACAAGAAAATAAATAATAAAAGTACTGAAAATAAATAACAGAGGGGCAATAAAACCATCCTCTAAGAAAATAAATAACAAGAAAGTAAATAATAAAAGTGCTAAAAATAAATAACAGAGGGGCAATAAAACCATCCTCTAAAAAAGTAAATAACAAGAAAGTAAATAATAAAAGTGCAGAAAATAAATAACAGAGAGGCGATAGAGCCGTCCTCTCAGAAGAAAAATAATAAGAAAATAATAACATAAAAAATAAATAACAGAGGGGCAACAAAGCCATCCTCTAAAAAAATAAATAACAAGAAAGTAAATAATAAAAGTGCAGAAAATAAATAACAGAGAGGCGACAGAGCCGTCCTCTCAGAAGAAAAATAATAAGAAAATAATAACATAAAAAATAAATAACAGAGGGGCAACAAAGCCATCCTCTAAGAAAGTAAATAACAAAAAAGTAAATAAGAAGATAAATACAACATCAAGTATAAACATTAAAATTAAGAGTTAGATAAATTATTATTTTTATACGAAGAGTTTCACCCTTTCACCTTAGCATTAGGAGATTAGTTCTCCATAATCAAGATAAGAAAACAAAATGAAAGATGAAGAAGCATGATAAAACTTATGAAAGAAAGTAAAGATACAAAATGTATAAAGAGAGAAAAGGATTACAAACACTTAGAAATTCCACAAAGATTCCCCAAGCTCCCTCTTCAGCCTTTCTCCCCTTTCTCCCCTTAGCTCACAATATGTCTCTATTTATAGACAAAACAAGGGAAGTAGGTGACAAAAATGGTGGGTAGCAAATTGCACTAAAGTTGACAATAGTGTTCCATTATCTGCCCCGAAAGTCATCGTGATATATCTCCTTGATAGCCACCGAATCTGCTCATCCAATCAACATAAGAGTTGTAGATATTTTCATTATCTTTCCATCCATATAAGGTAGACAAAAATTGGCCACTTATTTTGTGATATATGGCCGAAACACTATAGCAAGGTCAGGCTGGACTGCAATAGTAAACATGTTCGGTTATAGCCCAATTTCGGCCCTTTTAGTGTCCGAATTTGCTGACCACTTGAACATAAAAGTTGTAGCAAATTATATCTTCTATTCACCTACAAAATTTCGTGTCCATTAGATATGTATTTGTTGAAATATGGCCCAAACACTACAGTAAGGTTGGACTGGACTACAACAGTAAACATGTTCTGTTTTAGCCCAATTTCGGCCCTTTGGATATCTAAATTTGCTGATCACATAAACATGAAAGTTGTTTGAAATTATGTCAGCTATTCATCTACCAAATTTCGTACATAATATATACGTATTTTCTGAGATACAGCCAAAATACTTTAGTAAGATCAAGTTGAAAAGCAAGCAGCAAACAAATTTTTTGAGTGTTTTGCCTTGAATCTTTATGTTTCGATTCTTTTAGAAATGTGGTCATAAATCAAGATTGAATTGATGCATATATCCATTAGGATGCGTCTCAAGAGACAAAAAGATAATGCTCCTTACTCTGCCATCCTTAATGAATTTATTTTGTCTGCTTGATTTATAGACATCATTTCTAAAGAATCACAATTTAGCTTTGATTCCTCCAATTGAGTCAATTTCCTATTCTTCTCTTCATCTATAAGAATACACAAAACTAAAGACAAATAAGGGATATAAATGCTTAATTAAGGCAAAAAGATAAGATAAAAATATTTAATTTATGAGTACAAAACTCATTCATCATATAGGTATCAAAGCAAAGGTTTAATTATACTCAAAGCAGGGAGACTAAGAATATAAACATTTAAAGGTCTGCTTGAAAGGCTCAAACGATCTAAAAATGCATAAATCATCTCCTAAATTAGGTGTGAGTCTAAGATTTCATCTCAAGCATCAATCAAATAAGTTCTAAAGTCCTTTTAAGATAATATATATTATTTGAGTCACATAAACCTTCTCTAAATGCATAATGAATTAAATGCCTAAGAATTTAGTGCTCAATATTCTCAAAATTTTTCAGAAAAAATTGTATATTACAAAAGAATTAACTATATACATAGCTAAAATATTATCAAATATTCATAAGTTATTGATTTTCAATTCAATCCAGTCATTGTCTATCAATATCACCTGCTCAAATAGAATATTTCAAGCATGCATTCACATAAATCTTCTTTTACGGGGTTCATTTAATCCTGAATACATGTATTCATTTGTTCAAAATTTTGTACCCAATTAATACCCCCAAACTTAAAAGTGAACATTGTTCGCAATGTTAAAGAGGTAAATGATAAAAAATTATAGAGAGAAAATGGATAAAAGGATTGTGTGCATGACTTCCCTGTTTACTGGTCGTCGTCCTCCTCATCATCTTTGCTGGGATCATGCAACCTAAGAGGGGCGGAGGAGGTACAGCTGATAGTGGGAGAAATGGAACTGACAGATCATGCATATGACTAGCACATTGATGAAAATATTGAGTGATGGATGTGTGACATTCAGCATTATGCCTGGCTAGAACTGTGAGATTAGCAGTGTAATATATAGCCATGGCGGTAATGTTCCGTTGTATTAGTTATTGCTCTTCCCATATATCTGTCATGGTAGGTGTGGCAACCGTGCGCCCAGCAGGTGTAGAGCTACTCCTTGGTACTGAGTGATTCGCCTCTGTGGTGGTTTTGGGGCCTTTATACCTTTCAATGTCCATGGATGTGATGGGTTTCATAGGATGCACCAAAGTTTCACTAGGTTCTCATTGAACACCATTGTTAGCACATTAAGCAGTAATTAAGTCAGGGACAAATAGACTGCCTACCTTAGAGTGAATGCAATGAAGAATGGATGTATAGATCATGTGTCCCACATTTATTGACATTCCATTCATTATAGCAAAAATTACCAATGTATTATTTAGTCGAATAGTACTTTTGTGAGCAGATGGCATAAGACACGCTGAGACAAAGTAGTGCCAGGCCTTAGCATTCCTATTTAATGCTCTTCTATCCAAATAGCTATGGTCTCCACTACTAGTAGTCTTCCACCTGGCGCTAGGGGTGCATAATGTCTTAATGACCTCAATAAAATTAATCTCACCTTTAGAAAATGTAGTATACTTATCGGGCTCAATATTAGGAAGCCTATATAAGGCATTGGTGACTTGTAGAGATAATAATATCTACTGTCCACACACATACACCCAATAGTTCTAGCTGGCTATGGCATTAGAGTAAAATTCTTGAATTACGGGTACCACACTTGGCTGAGGTTGGCCACAGAAAACTTGCTAGCCTTTATTCTAAATGTTGGGCAAGAAGGAGATGTCATCATTGGGTAGTTGAAAACATCTTTCTTGAATTATATCCTTACAGATCACTACATTAATGTGATGCTCAAAGACTTCCTTATTATAAAAGATTGTAGGATTAAATTTCAGAGTATTTGGTACCCTTCTTTTTCTTGAAGGGCCGGTTTGAGCATTGGGTGGATTCATTATGAATGAATATCTCATGTCACGTCCGTACTTTACGAACGCGAATACCCTTACTATCCGAAAATCTTTTCATTACACATGTACAAATGATCTCTCGATAACACATATTCAAATATTATTCAACGTTCACAAGTTTACAAAAAAACCAATAATTATACATGCCAAATCTATATACATCAAGTTTACAGCGGAAACAAGGATCCTGCCTGTGACTTTCAGAGCAACACTAGAGTACAAATATATTACAATATCATACACTGAGAGCCTAGAAACAAGTTAGGCTCACCACTGAAGCACGACACCTAGTCAGTCAAGTAGCTGCAGGACCAAATTCTGGGTCTTTATCTGAAAAATATGTCAACCACGTGTAGTGAGTTTTACAACTCAGTGAGCAGATAACACCTTCTATGACTTCTCAGGTCAACATAAGGATGTACTCGTATTGTAAAATTTATCATATCAAAATATACCGTTCAGAAGTACATTCTTATGGGACCCGCATTTTCAAATATCCTCTGTTCAAAAATCATAATCAGGTCTTTCAAACTGTATGCGATACTGTATAAACAATGCTCATCAAGTTCAAAATCATATTCAATACTGTAAAATTATTAATCAAATTATGCTATGCATCAAAACATTTCTGTTAAAATATTCGGAGGATCCCATATCAGAACCACCACATCAGAGTTTGACCCCTTCCGTACTTTGGTGGTATAGGATTTGCCTAAACTCAGCATCCCGCTGAGGTTTGCCCTACTACCATTCAAGAGGACACGCGAAGGGACTCTGTATGGGTCTTTCCCAAGCACACAGCAAGGGAAGGCAAAATAACATCTCATAACTGGCATCTCGCCCATATATAGGAGGCATTCCGCTCTCCTTCACATATATTCTCCCGTGTGTTGGCCCTCACACGAGGCTAGCACCACCCCCCTGCTAGCTGAGGCAATCAAGGTGCGCACCAAGGCTAACATCACCTGCTGTTAGCAGACAGTGTTTCCAATAGGATTCCTCCACAGAAAAATACCATATGCACATATGCCATATAATCCAGTATAAATTCTCATTATAATACAGACTTTCAGTCTCAAAATACTCATATGTCAAAACTTCCCATTCAGGGGAAACATGTATACATGCCCATATCCAAGACAAACATATCACTATAAAATCAATGTCACATGTATAACATATTTTCTTTGCCATGTCATGCGAAATACGTGTAAAAATCACATGCTTAATGTGTTTCAAAACTTATTGCAAAATCAAACTCTTCTTGAACTACATATCATATATTAAATATTTCAGACATTTCCAAACCATTTCAAGAACATATGGAAGTATAAATAACATGTAATCATACTCATTTATCAATGTAAAGTTCAAGAAGAGTAAAAACAAGCCATAGAAAGAATCATCTACTCACCTCTTTGAAGCACAAAGTTGGATACCCTTAAAATCCTATTTTCTGATCCGAATTCAGTGAAATAAACCCCAAAATCGAGTCCGGAACGTCCGAAAACCTTGAAAACGACTCCGGATTTGCGAAATTTGGCCTCCGGGAGCTCGGTCAACGCAGGTCAACGCGAGGAGGTCCGGCTGCCACGCGCTACACGCGCCGCCCGAGGAGCTGCGCGTGGGCGTCACTCGCCGAAGGAGAAGCGGCGCGTGGGGGCGCGTGCGGTGGTGGATAGGCCTGAAATTTGAGATCCAAAGATTTCGGTGCCTTCTGGATCGATCTACGGTGTTAGTTTTGGCGTTTGAGAACTAAAAGTAGGAGTTTCGGAGGTTACCTTTTTGGCCGTTTTTCCCTTCAATTTTCCGACCAATTTCCGGCCAATTCTCCAGAAACCAATCGGATGGATTCGAAGAACTCTTCGTCCTGAGTCCGTTGGTGGTGGTGGTGTCAAAATCCGAGGTCCGTAGGCGAAGAAATCTTAGAGAGAAGTTAGAGGGTTTTCGGGGAGAGTTTTCTGAAGAGAGATGGAAAAATCTGCGAATGATTGCTTCCGGAGTGATTGAGGCCCTTAAAATATCTCGGGGGACCTTTCTGCAAAATTTCACTTTTAGCGGAAAGTCCTTGCAAATTTTTCTTATTTATATTTTAACCCCGAAACTTTTAAGAAATTGCATTTTTGCCCCGAAACGTAAATTCTTAACATTTCTTTTATAATTCTTTAATCCATATAAATAATAACTTATTTTCACCGTGTCCTAATTCCATTTTTGAAATCCTTTGTTTTAATTCCAAATTTTCCTTAATTAAAATCTCCATTTTCCAAAATTGTCACTTTTATTCTAAATTCCTTTAGTTGAACTTTCTCGTTAACTTTACGGCTATTACATTCTTCCCCCCTTAAAGAAATTCGGTCCCCGAATTTCATCACCATAGTAGTAGATAGATACTAACCTCATTGTTCAAACAAATGCGGATATCGGGCGCGGATGTCATCTTCTTTTTCCCACGTAGCTTCCTCAGACGAGTGATTTTGCCATATCACCTTAACCATAGAAATATCTCGTGACCGCAACTTTTTTACTTGTCGATCAGCTATAGATATCGGCTTTTCCTCATAAGTTAGATCCTTATCCAATTGAATTTTCTGGGGTTGAATGACATGAGTAGGATCTGGTAAATATTTCCGTAACATAGACACATGAAATACTGGATGAACATTCAGTTCTGGTGGCAGAGCTATGCGATATGCCACTGCACCTATTCTGTCCAATATTTCAAAAGGGCCTATATACCGAGGGCTTAACTTCCCTTTCTTTCCAAATCTCATCACTCCTTTCATGGGTGAGACTTTCAGGAACACTTGTTCACCCACTGAAAATTCTAACTCCCTTCGTCTATTGTCAACATATGCCTTTTGTCTGCTCTGAGCTGCCTGCAGCCTGTCTCTAATCAGCTTTACCTTGTTCAGTGCTTCTTGTACAAGATCTAGCCCTATAAGTTTAGCCTCGCCCACTTCGAACCATCCAATGGGAGATCTGCACCGTCTACCATACAAAGCTTCAAATGGGGCCATCTGTATACTAGTCTGATAGCTATTATTATATGCAAATTCAGCCAAAGGCAAATACATATCCCAACTTCCACCAAAATCAAAAATACAGGCTCGAAGCATGTCTTCTAAAATCTGAATCGTACGCTCAGACTGACCATCAGTTTGCGGATGGAAAGCTGTGCTCAAGTCCAATCTCGTTCCTAATGCTTCTTGAAAAGCTTTCCAAAATCGTGCCGTGAACTGCGGCCCTCGATCAGATATAATTGATATAGGAACTCCATGTAGCCTAACTATTTCATTTAAATAGAGCCTGGCATACTGAGCTACATTGTAGGTTGTTTTCACAGGCAGAAAGTGTGCTGACTTGGTCATGCGGTCTATAATGACCCAGATAGAATCATTTCCCTTGGAAGTTCTTGGTAATCCAGTGATAAAATCCATAGTAATTCTCTCCCACTTCCATTCTGGTATCTCTATTCGCTGATGTAAACCTGCAGGTCGTTGATGTTCAGCTTTTACCTGCTGGCACGTCAAACAATGGGAAACATATTCCGCAATATCCCTCTTCATACCATCCCACCAATACAATTCCTTTATGTCTTGGTACATCTTTGTCATTCCCGGGTGTATGGTATATGTAGATCGATGTGCTTCCTCCAAAACTTGTTTTCTCAAATCATGAACATTTGGAACACACAATCGTCTACCGTATCTTAATATCCCTTCAGTATCCACCGAGAATTCAGAATCCTTACTATCCTTCATTTCACTCTTAATCTTGAGCAAATTAGCATCCTTGTCTTGATCGGCTTTGATTTGCTCAACTAAGGAAGATTGGAGCTGCACATGAGCCAATAATATTCCCGGTTCTTTTATTTCAAACCTTATTCCCTTACTTTCTAACTTATGGATGTCTTCTAACAATGGTCGTCGCACCTCTGCTATATGAGCCAAACTTCCCATTGACTTTCTGCTTAGAGCATCAGCTACTACATTTGCTTTACTTGGATGATACAAAATCGTACAGTCATAGTCTTTCAGTAGCTCCATCCATCTTCTTTGCCTCAAATTAAGATCCTTCTGTTGAAAAATATACTTGAGGCTCTTGTGATCTGTATAAATCTCACAAGTTCTTCCATACAGGTAATGTCTCCAAATCTTTAGAGCAAATACTACAGCTGCCATCTCTAAATCATGGGTGGGGTAATTCTGTTCATGCGTCTTCAACTGTCTAGATGCATAAGCAACTACTCTTCCATTTTGCATTAACACACAGCCTAAACCCACTCTAGATGCATCACAGTATACTACGTAATCTCCTGTATCCTTAGGAATGGTAAGGATTGGGGCTGTAGTTAAGCACTCCTTTAATTTCTGAAAACTCTTTTCACAAGCATCAGACCACTCAAATTTTATTCCTTTCCTAGTCAACCTGGTCAAAGGAGCAGCTATCTTTGAAAAATCTTTAACAAATCTACGATAATATCCTGCTAACCCAAGAAAGCTACGAATCTCTGTAACTGTCGTGGGGCGTGGCCATTGCTGTACTGCTTCTATCTTTTTGGGATCAACATGAATACCCTCTTTGGTAACCACATGCCCTAGGAATGTAACATTACTAAGCCAAAATTCACACTTTGAAAACTTAGCATACAATTGATGTTCTCTTAGGGTTTGCAAAGCTATCCTTAAATGTTGCTCATGCTCCTCTGAACTCTTTGAATACACCAGAATATCATCGATAAATACAATAATAAACTGGTCTAGGAAAGGTTTAAATACCCTATTCATTAAATCCATAAATGCAGCTGGGGCATTCGTTAAACCAAATGGCATTACTAAGAACTCGTAGTGCCCATACCGAGTCCTAAAAGCAGTTTTTGAAATATCTTCCTTCTTTATTTTCAGTTGATGATACCCAGATCTCAAATCAATTTTTGAAAACCATTGAGCACCCTGTAACTGATCAAACAAATCATCTATTCTGGGTAAGGGATATTTATTTCGTATAGTCACTTTGTTCAACTGCCTATAGTCAATACATAGACGTAAAGATCCATCCTTTTTCTTCACAAAGAGAACAGGAGCACCCCAGGGAGATGTACTGGGTCGAATAAAACCTTTATCTAATAAATCTTGTAATTGTTCCTTTAATTCCTTGAGTTCTGCAGGTGCCATCCGATAAGGAGGTATGGATATTGGTTGTGTTTCAGGGAGAAGGTCAATACTAAACTCAATCTCTCGGTCTGGTGGTAAACCTGGCAACTCTTCAGGAAATACATCAGGAAATTCTTTAACTACTGGAACTTGCTCTAAACTTGTATACTTCATATCAACATCCTTGACTATTGCCAGATATCCCTGACACCCTCTTCGTAACAGTTTATGAGCTGTTAAGGCTGAAATTAAATTACTAGACTTCTTACTACAATCTCCTTGTATCATAAAGGAAGGTTCTCCAAGTACATTAAACTTAATCACCTTATTATGACAGTCTAGAATGGCATGGCATGATGCCAACCAATCCATTCCCAAAATCACGTCAAAGTCTATCATATTTAGAACTATCAAATCTATAAGAGTCTCCTTGCCTTCTATCGAAATCTCACATGATTTATACACATCATTTACTACTAGAAGTTCTCCCATAGGAGTAGCAACCATGAAAGAACAATGCAAACTAGCAGGATCTCTATCCAAGTTCTTAGCAAAGCATGGTGATATATAAGAATGAGTAGAACCAGGATCGAACAGAACATATGCTTTATGGGAACATACTGATAATGTACCTGTCATAACTGCATTTGAGGCCTGAGCATCCTGTCGTGTCAAGGCAAAAACTCGAGCTGGTTCTCGCCCTCGATTTCCTGATCCTCTACCAGGACCCACACTACTTGCTTGGACCGAGGCTGCTCGAATAGGTCGTGCTGGCACAGATGCAGGGGGTAAAGCTGGTTGCACTGTTGCTTGACTAAAACTTCGCAGTTGTGGACAATTCCTCATCAGATGACCCATTTGTCCACACTTAAAACATGCACCAGTTTCTCTGCGACATTGTCCAGTATGGGACCTACCACAATGTGGACATAGTGGAATTGATCTTGAGTCTTGCTGACTCGGGGGTCTCATATCTCTTTGAAACATTCTCTGCTTGTTAATATTAACTGATGGCTGGTTAGAACTACCAGCTCCTGTTTGATTGAAACGCTGTGGATTTTGAAATCTTGACCCACTAACAGTAGGATTAGATCTAGTCTGGACATTACTATCTCGATCTCTTTTCCTTCTCTTAAAACTTTCTATGTCAGCTTGCTCTCGTGTTTCCATCATTCTAGCACAGTTCACAGCTGCTGAATAAGTTGAAAAATGATCCATCTGAGGACCCACTGACTTAAACAATGGGCGTATCAATCCCAAAACAAACCTCTTAATTCTATCCTTTTCAGTTGGGACCAAGTATGGTGCATATCTGGACAATCGGGTAAAACGAATGTCATATTCAGAAACTGACATGTTTGGTGTTTGTTTCAATTCCTCAAACTCTCTGGCCCTCTTGTCTCTTTCACTTGTTGGTAGAAAGCGATTCATAAATGCTTCCTTAAATTCATTCCATTCCATTGGTGGTAAAACAGCTGCCCGTCCTTGTACAAATGTCTCAAACCAAACTTGGGCCACATCAGATAGTTGAAAAGACACCAACTCCACAGATCTTCTACTAGAGCACCCCAAAGCTCTGAAAATTCGTTCCACAGCATCAATAAAGATCTGTGGATCTTCCTGAACATCTGACCCAGAAAAAGTCGGAGGTTTTAACTTAAGGAATTGCGGTAATGACACTTCAATCCCTCTCATCTTATCCTCTTGGTCAGCTGTTCTTCCTAGTTCTTGCACTTCAGGATCATGTTCTGCTGGCTGGCCTTCCCTTCTACCCTGTTCCACTATAAATCCAGCCAATGTTTCTAAACTTCTATGAATACCAGCAATCATATCAGCGTTTCTATCAGGTGGCTCCTGAGGGGTTTCTACTCTTTCCTCAGGAACTCTATCAGGTACAGGAGTCTGTTCTCCTTGTCTTGGGGTTCTCAAACCCCGTGCACGTCCTCTACCTCTACCTCTTCCTCTTCCTCTAGGTCGGCCTCTACCACGGCCTCTTTGTACTGGTATTGTAGATTGTGCAGACTCTTCTGTAGAGGGTGCACGATCTACAGCTTCTTCTCTAGTGACCGCTCTAGTTCTTGGCGGCATCATTAACTATACAGAATAAAACACCTCTTTAAGACACATGTATTCAAACTTTACTCAAGGAATTTAAAGACACTTGGAAAGGAAGTGAATATCCTATAGATTCCCTCAGCAGCACCTGAAGTATAAATATGTCCGGCTCATATCGATACTAAAGGTCCTACTAAAGAATCTCTTGCTCTGATTGTCACAGGGAAACCTAATGCTCTGATACCAACTTGTCACGTCCGTACTTTACGAACGCGAATACCCTTACTATCCGAAAATCTTTTCATTACACATGTACAAATGATCTCTCGATAACACATATTCAAATATTATTCAACGTTCACAAGTTTACAAAAAAACCAATAATTATACATGCCAAATCTATATACATCAAGTTTACAGCGGAAACAAGGATCCTGCCTGTGACTTTCAGAGCAACACTAGAGTACAAATATATTACAATATCATACACTGAGAGCCTAGAAACAAGTTAGGCTCACCACTGAAGCACGACACCTAGTCAGTCAAGTAGCTGCAGGACCAAATTCTGGGTCTTTATCTGAAAAATATGTCAACCACGTGTAGTGAGTTTTACAACTCAGTGAGCAGATAACACCTTCTATGACTTCTCAGGTCAACATAAGGATGTACTCGTATTGTAAAATTTATCATATCAAAATATACCGTTCAGAAGTACATTCTTATGGGACCCGCATTTTCAAATATCCTCTGTTCAAAAATCATAATCAGGTCTTTCAAACTGTATGCGATACTGTATAAACAATGCTCATCAAGTTCAAAATCATATTCAATACTGTAAAATTATTAATCAAATTATGCTATGCATCAAAACATTTCTGTTAAAATATTCGGAGGATCCCATATCAGAACCACCACATCAGAGTTTGACCCCTTCCGTACTTTGGTGGTATAGGATTTGCCTAAACTCAGCATCCCGCTGAGGTTTGCCCTACTACCATTCAAGAGGACACGCGAAGGGACTCTGTATGGGTCTTTCCCAAGCACACAGCAAGGGAAGGCAAAATAACATCTCATAACTGGCATCTCGCCCATATATAGGAGGCATTCCGCTCTCCTTCACATATATTCTCCCGTGTGTT
This sequence comes from Gleditsia sinensis, assembly GCA_037074535.1. Classification (NCBI taxonomy): domain Eukaryota; kingdom Viridiplantae; phylum Streptophyta; class Magnoliopsida; order Fabales; family Fabaceae; genus Gleditsia; species Gleditsia sinensis. The sequence goes on along the minus strand of CM073463.1, from coordinate 79,806,174 downwards.
GGCCCTCACACGAGACTAGCACCACCCCCCCTGCTAGTTGAGGCAATCAAGGTGCGCACCAAGGCTAACATCACCTGCTGTTAGCAGACAGTGTTTCCAATAGGATTCCTCCACAGAAAAATACCATATGCACATATGCCATATAATCCAGTATAAATTCTCATTATAATACAGACTTTCAGTCTCAAAATACTCATATGTCAAAACTTCCCATTCAGGGGAAACATGTATACATGCCCATATCCAAGACAAACATATCACTATAAAATCAATGTCACATGTATAACATATTTTCTTTGCCATGTCATGCGAAATACGTGTAAAAATCACATGCTTAATGTGTTTCAAAACTTATTGCAAAATCAAACTCTTCTTGAACTACATATCATATATTAAATATTTCAGACATTTCCAAACCATTTCAAGAACATATGGAAGTATAAATAACATGTAATCATACTCATTTATCAATGTAAAGTTCAAGAAGAGTAAAAACAAGCCATAGAAAGAATCATCTACTCACCTCTTTGAAGCACAAAGTTGGATACCCTTAAAATCCTATTTTCTGATCCGAATTCAGTGAAATAAACCCCAAAATCGAGTCCGGAACGTCCGAAAACCTTGAAAACGACTCCGGATTTGCGAAATTTGGCCTCCGGGAGCTCGGTCAACGCAGGTCAACGCGAGGAGGTCCGGCTGCCACGCGCTACACGCGCCGCCCGAGGAGCTGCGCGTGGGCGTCACTCGCCGAAGGAGAAGCGGCGCGTGGGGGCGCGTGCGGTGGTGGATAGGCCTGAAATTTGAGATCCAAAGGTTTCGGTGCCTTCTGGATCGATCTACGGTGTTAGTTTTGGCGTTTGAGAACTAAAAGTAGGAGTTTCGGAGGTTACCTTTTTGGCCGTTTTTCCCTTCAATTTTCTGACCAATTTCCGGCCAATTCTCCAGAAACCAATCGGATGGATTCGAAGAACTCTTCGTCCTGAGTCCGTTGGTGGTGGTGGTGTCAAAATCCGAGGTCCGTAGGCGAAGAAATCTTAGAGAGAAGTTAGAGGGTTTTCGGGGAGAGTTTTCTGAAGAGAGATGGAAAAATCTGCGAATGATTGCTTCCGGAGTGATTGAGGCCCTTAAAATATCTCGGGGGACCTTTCTGCAAAATTTCACTTTTAGCGGAAAGTCCTTGCAAATTTTTCTTATTTATATTTTAACCCCGAAACTTTTAAGAAATTGCATTTTTGCCCCGAAACGTAAATTCTTAACATTTCTTTTATAATTCTTTAATCCATATAAATAATAACTTATTTTCACCGTGTCCTAATTCCATTTTTGAAATCCTTTGTTTTAATTCCAAATTTTCCTTAATTAAAATCTCCATTTTCCAAAATTGTCACTTTTATTCTAAATTCCTTTAGTTGAACTTTCTCGTTAACTTTACGGCTATTACATCTCAGTTACCTATGTATACATAATAGAATTGTAAAACAATAATAAAAAATTAGTGGCTAAAGAAATAAGCACAAAGATGTCACATAGGGCACACTACTCATTCATGCATTTTGACGAGCAGGTAGTGGATGTCCTAGTAGAAATCTAATTTCTCTCAATATGAATTTTTAATGTGAGCTAATAATAAATTGTGAAAGACCTAATCAATCTGAGCAAGGAGTCCACACAAAGTTAGAACAACAAACACACACCAAAGCCTTTTATTGCGCATAAACAAAGGAGATAATTCAAGAACTCACAGATCGATTGAGTGTTCTCCCAAACTAGAGTAATAGATGGTTGGTGGGGGAAGTGGGGAGCTCGCAGTGGGATGCTGGGTCGGTAGTGGGGCACTGGGTTTTCTCACCCTTACTATCGTGACACCCTTTTATTTAAAAGTGTGGTATCGTGATGCTAAGCAACTGGCATCACAACACCATTTGTTTCTAGTGTCGTGACACTAGGTTGGAGAGTCGTGACACCAATTTCTTTTTTGTTGCCTCCCTGAAAGCGTTGTCTTTAACATCTTGTAGCTAAACGGTGGTACATTTGGCTTGAGTCCTGGAGTGTCATAGAGACTTTTTAAAAATTTGTTCCTCCATTAATATATTCTTTTTGTTTTTGTCCATTAATCTTGAAACTTTACCTGATACCTTGAATTTCTATAGCACCATAAGAAAAAAATTTAGTAATTAAATAAGTATCAGACCATTTAGAACCAAGTTTATTTGGGAATAGGCATCGGCAAGAGTTGAAGTGTAATATCCCAAAATTTTTATTTTTAAATAATATTTTATTATAAACAAGTATGATTTTTTTTAAAATGACTATGCATGCTTTGCTAGAAGTAAATATATTTTTGTTTAAAATAATTATTGTTTTGCTTAAAATAATTATATTGGCCTCTAATAAATTTTTGTTGTATTTTTAGAATTATTCTTTTATTATGTATAAAGATATTTATTTTTTGATTTGTTTTATTAAGATTTTTATAAAGAAAAGTCATGATTTAAGAGTTTAACTAAAGGTTTATGAGAATGTAAATTTTTAGAAATTTTTGAGATTTTTTAGGATGAAAAATGGTATTTATATGAATATATATATATATATATAAAATAAATCATATTATTCAATTATTAATTAATAATTATTATTATAATAAAAAAATAAAAGAGAAAAGGGGAAGGGGGAGACATAACGGAGAGGAATGCGAAAATCTGCGAAATCGATGAATAGTGAAATAGTGTGAATAGTATATCTATGTTTTCTCTCTAAATCTGGAGTGCCTATTTTGATTTCTAATCTCAAAACTAAAGGTACCACTAGATTCAAGACGAAGAATACTACAATTTTGACCGAACAATTTTTCAAATCAGTCATAGAATCGTCGTGGATCGGAAGTAGAAAATTTCAGAAAAAGGTAAACTCTGAAACTCTTATTTAGAGACATCAAATTAGAAATCAGACACCGTAGATAGAGTCAGGAGCTAGATAAATCTTATGATATGAAATTTTTCAGCTATTTGACAATTTTTTATTTTTAGTGAATAGTATTTTTTGGTGATAAATAGTTTTCCAACAGTAAATAGTATTTTTCAATCATGAATAGTGACCAAATTGTTGGAGTTATTTCCTTGATTTTTGGACCCTCCGGACACTTTTTGAAATCTGTTTAGTCAAATATAGATTGAAAAAGAGTATTTTGGAGCTGTCCAATTTGGAGCCCTTATCTTGTGAGTAGATAATATTTACTATGACATGTTTTTATTGCCCATTTGCCCTTATGAATATTTGAGATTGATAAGTTTGCATTTATTTAAAGTTTCCTCCATGTTAGGGCTTTTAAGTATATGGGTCAAGCATAAATATTTTTGTACACTCCATTATCTTTTGATTGGCATGAACTAGAAATGGAAATGTGCTTTGAATATGTTATGATATTGGACTTATATTGTGAATTGAGGAACTGTATTGGAACCTCTATTTTGTAGCTAACTTTCCTTAAAGCATTCTTTATGTTTACAAGCAAGAATGTAAGAATTCCACTGTTTGCATGAATTTTATGTTATGATGAATGATGATGTTTTACAATTATGTTATGTATGCATTCTCGGGAATTAGGGGTACACAAAGTGTTCCAAGTAAGCTCCACTTCCCCCACGATTGGCCAATAATAAGAGATACATAACCCTTTGCAGATATGGGACTGCATTGGGTAAGTAGACCAAAATGTTATGAGTCCTTAATGTGACCGAGATGATAATGTATGCATAAGTTGTCAGTGCCTAAGTTCAGTGAAAATGATTGAATTGTTTTAAGGATTGAGTTGTATATTATTTTTACGAGATTTTAGCTAAATTGAGGTTGCCATATCATCTCTTTGTTTTCTAATAACAACATTCCATTTTTATTAGATGTCCCTTATTTCTTGATATTTATCATTGAAAATGTTACATGTTTTTAGAGAAGAAAAAGGGATTATCTATACATTGGCTTATATGATTATGTGAAAAACTTATGCCTTAAATTGTCCCATTATGTTATAGCATATGTTATCTACTTGGGGTGAGCATAGGTCGGTTTGGGTCGGATTTGGTCTAAAACTCCAACCGACCGATCATTCTTCGGGTTTCGATATCACCCACACCCGCCAAATGTTTTACATCACCCAAAGAAATCGGTTTTATGCAATTTGAAGATGGGTCGGTCGGGTGCAAGTGGATGATTGAATGCATCTGCACCAATGAAGATAGACAGCGGATCTATAACTTCAATACCAATTTCGTCTTCAAAATCCAAATTTTATGTTGTTTTAAACTTAGGTCTAGAGATTGGGAGAAAGAATTACTTTACAAACAACGAAAGAAGCATGGCTTCCGTGAACTGCAGTGTAGTTGGTGGAAAGGGACAAGAAGAACAGGAGATTTTTTGCCATAGCTGCTGGGAACATCGACGTGGCTATTGATGGAAGAAAATGAGAAGATAAAGGGTGATGGCGAAAGGGGAAGAGAGAGAGATTAAGAGACGAAGAGGAAAATAAGGGTGAAGCCGTGAGGATTTGGTTTCATTTCAGAAATCTCGAAGATGAAAGAAGAGCAAAAGAGGCAAGCTGCAAGCAGGGGGCGATGAATCGAGAGAGAGGCTGAGAGATTAGGGTTTGGGGGGTAAAGGGTAAATATATAGGGTAGCAAAACGATATTGTTTTGATTTTTTTTTTGTGTATGGAAAAAAAAATAAGGAGAGAATTGCAAAAGACACAGCCACCAAGAGTTGAACCCGAATCCCTTTTGTTACTAAGAGAAAGCCACTAAACCAAAGGTGGCACACGTTTAAAATTTCAAAACTTTTAATATAACCCATCGGTCGGGTCGGGTTCAATTGGATTCAATATTTTAAACCCGACCCAAACCGATAAACCTGATTTTTTTAAAAAAATTTCACCCGATTCAATAAACCCGAAGTGATAATTTTTAATCGGGTTTAAACGGATTGAATTGGATTGGTTGGTTTATGCTCACTCCTATTATCTACCCACTGAGTTAGTGATTTACTCATTGAGTTGTTAAACTCACTACACAATATTTTTACATTTTTTTCAGATAAAGATAAAGAGTCTAATCCTTTAGATATGTGATCAGTTAGACAACATATTCTCTGGGTGAGCCTACTTTATTTCTAGGGCTCATAGATTTTGGTTATATTATATTTGTAATTTAGAGTATGCTCTGAATGCTACAGGCAGGATCCTTACTTCTGTTGTACTTTGATGTTATAGATTTAGTCTATTTATTGTGTATACTTGAGAGAACTTATCTAAATCAGTTTCCATAATGAAGGATTGTATTATACATGTTATGAAAAAAAAATCTATTAGTAAATTATGAGTTTCACGTGCCTTTAAAAGTAGGGATGTGACATGAAGAGTAAAACTTTATGCCCTGGATAGAACTGTCTTGCCTTTATTTTCTTGTCATACCATAATTTGGTTCTTTCTTTGTAAAGTTTGGCATTTTTGTAAGCCCGACGGCGTAGTTCTTCCATCTCATTTAATTGAAGAAGTCTTTTGCGTCTTGCAACTTGCAGATCAAAACTTAACTTCCTAATTTCCTAATTAGCTTGATGCTCTAATTCTACTGGTAATTGACAAACTTTTCTAAACACCAAGCGGTAAGGGGACATGTCAATAGGTGTTTTGAACGCTATTCTACATGCCCATAATGCATCATCTAACTTTGTGGGCCAATCTTTTATGTTAAAGCTTACTGTCTTTTCTAAAATCCACTTCAGCTCTTTATTGGAGATTTCAATTTGGCCGCTCGTTTGGGAATGCTATGATGTGGCTATTTTATGTTTCACCCCATACCTGGTGAGGAGGATATTAAACTTTTTATTGCAGAAGTGCTTACCTCCATAACTTATGATTGCTCTTGGAGTGCCAAAGCGTGTGAAAATATTTTTTTTAAAAGACTCAGTACCACTTGGGAATCATTGGATGGTAGTGCTACTACTTCAACTTATTTAGAAACATAATCAATAGCTACTAAGATGTATTAATTTCTAAAGGATGATGGGAAAGGTCCCATAAAATCAATGCCTCATACATCAAATAGTTCTACCTCTAAAATGTTATTTAGAGGCATTTCATGTTTGTGGAAATACCTCCCGTTCTCTGACATCAGTCACATGCAGCTATGTATGCTTGAGCATCTTTGAATAAAGTGAGCTAGTAAAAACCAAATTGTAGTACTTTGACTGCTATTCTATTGGCTCTAAAGTGACCACCATATTCCGACAAGTGACAATGATCTAAGATGCTTCTAATTTCTTCTTCTAGCACACATCTTCTTATTACTTGATTAGAGCAACACTTAAATAGGTATGGGTCTTCTCAAATATAATGCTTGGCGTTAGTCAAGAATTTCTTCTTATATTGGCTGGATAAATCTAGAGGTAGCACATTGCATGCCAAATAATTAGTAAAATTAGCAAACCAAGGCACATTATCTAATTGAATAACAAATAATTGTTCATTTAAAAATGTTTCTCTAATTGGTGCTTGGGTTCCTTCTTCAATACCTCCTTTCTCTAAGCGAGATAGGTTGTTAGCCACTAAATTTTATGTGTCTTTTTTATCTCTAATTTTTAAGTCAAATTCTTGTAGCAAAAGAACCTATCTTCTTAATCTTGGTTTGACATTTTTTTTCAATTAAATATTTAATGATAGAATAATCAGTGTAAACTATAACTTTAGTATCAATAAAATAAGATCAAAATTTATCAAAGTAAAACTACCATCAATAATTCTTTTTCAATTGTCACATAATTTATTTGCGCATTATTAAATAATATGAAAGATCTTACCTCTTTTTAGGTCTAATACCGCCCCTATCGCATGGTCACTTGCATTACACGTAAATTTAAATGATAAATTTAATCAGGCGCAATTATAACAGGAATACAAATTCTTTTTCCATCAACTTAAGTCTAGCTACCAAACGGATCTCGTAGTTTCCCTTTCAAATGACAATATCCTCAATGTGCGGAAGCATAATTTACCTAAGTCTGTGTGTAATTGAATATTTTAATTAAGATTAATGTCATTTCCCTTTTAAATTTTAAAATTTGATATAAGTATTTGAATATTTTAAAACAATAATTCAAATACTTATATCTAATAAATTTGTATATCTCATATAATCTAATTTTTTTCAGAATTTTACTCTAAAATAAATATTAATATAAATTTTTAAATATATTTTATTTCACTTTTAAAATAAAAAATGGAGGTTTTTTTTGTTAAAAAAATGGAGTTAGTTTGAAATTTGTATGACTCTTTTTTTTTTTTTTTTTGTTATGAAATGAACCAACTAATTGGTTAATATCTTAGTACAGAATAAAGATAGTCAGACCAAGCGCCCAAACGCAGGCCACGACACGAAGAAAATTATGGGCACGACGACTTCTCTTCAGTCAGTTGGGCTCTGGCATTTGCAAACGCAGGCTTCACAGGCTGTGCTCGAGGGAAGAGCCTTCTTCTTCTCCCCAGGAAGAAGGAAGCTTCCTCTCTTTCGCTACCTTCAAAACCCCTACGATTTTAAGAAGCCTCCTGTTCCCGCTTATGTTTTCAAGAAATGTGGCAGAGTCATCGTCAATTCCAGTTCTACCTCAAAAACAACTACAACTACCGCAGTATCATCTGATGAAGATGAGACGGTGTTGGATGTGGGAGAGATAAAGCACAAGTACTGCAAGTGGCAATGGAGGGGTCAGTATTTCATCAATTACTTGGTTTATTCTGATGCAGATTCACCAACCAATCCTCCTTTGCTGCTTGTTCATGGCTTCGGTGCCTCAATTCCTCACTGGCGCAGGTCAAGGGGTCCATAACTAGTTGTTTCCCATCCACCCATTTTTTATTTAGTTATTATCCATGTTTATCACTTTCTTGTGGTCTTTAATAGCCACGAGATTATATATATATATATATATATATATATATATATATATATATATATATATTCCGTTCGTGGGAAGACAATAGACTACTGTGTCCAGGAGATGATGACAATCTCTGTCTGCCGTAATTTATACATAATGGAATTCTGAATTCTAATACGCCATCGTTATCAATCCACGGGATTCGAACTAAGATAAGACCATTTGTAGCCCAAATTGAAGTTCTACATCATTCGATTAATAATGCTTTTCAAATTTATACAAGTTAATTATATAGTAAGATCAATTTATCATCGCCTATTTCCTTACTAGAATTATCAATCACCCTTTTCCCAGCAATGTCAAGTGTGCAGATTCCCCTCCAAGGGGTCTAAAATCTGTTTTAGCCTGTTGTAAGACTACACTGTAAAACAATGCCTTCCACAATCTGCAAGGCAGAGTGGATGGTTAAATTAAAGGAGAGGCTTGTGTTATAAATATATTTGATACGCCGTGGACTTCATACCTAATATCTGTTAGTGGTGAGTCCCTTCGGGTCCACCACCTTGACTTGATAATTTTTCATGAAATAGAGAAACGTAAAGTAGTTGTTGGAGCAGCAAAAGGAATATACGAGAGCATGTTAAACACTAAATTTACCTACTGCATCAAATTACTCAATGATTTTAGGCGCATCTTTGCCCACAAATAGGAAGAACGTAGTAAAGAAACACTAAAGAAGTAGAGAAGCCAAGCAGCAATTAACAATTTAAAGAGAAGTCAGATAAGTTATCTGAGTAGAGAAAACATAAAAAAAAGTTTAGTGTGATATTTGAGAAATAGTTTTTAAATAGTGAGTGAAAAAATAATGAAAAAATACTCTTAAAGTATTGTGAGAAACACTTTGTGTGTCACTATTTTGATTAAATTTTAGTTATAATCTCTAGATTTATTCTGAAAAAGACTCTCTTTGTACATACTATTTTTATAGTGAAAGATTTATTCAAATTTAATCCCGTGAACGTAACCTAAAAATCAAAGGTGAACCACATTAAATTTTCTAATGTCATTTTTGTTCATTATTTCTCATTTATTCTTACTGGTAATACCACTGTGCCCAACAAGTGGTATCAGAGTCGTAGTGATTATTTTTTTGAAATTTTTAATATACTTTGTGGTTGCAGTATTGACTGATCTTTCAAATCAAAATTTTTTTTATTAGAATTACTGTTAACTGAAGGAAGCTATACATGCACTGTTTATACATACGAAGGACTATTCATATATATGGGTACTATTCATATGTACGGATACTGTTTATACATACTAGTACTATTCATACTACTCAAAATGGAGGCAAAAATCAGTAAAATAATGAACCTAAATAGCACAAACTACCACATCTGGAAAAATAAGACGAAGGATCTTTTGTTTGTGATAAAATTTCATCTACCGGTGTTTACTACAACTAAACCCGAAACTAAATCGGATGAAGATTGGAAATTTGAGCATGAACAGGTGTGTGGATCATCCGACAGTTCGTTGAAGATAATGTGTACAATCATATTGGCAATGAGATTTATGCACAAACACTATGGCAGAAGCTGAAAGAACTATATACTTTAAAGACCGACAACAACAAATTATTTTATTTAACAAAATTGATGCACGTGAAATACCGAGGAGGTGATCGTGGACCAGTTGTCAAGGATGGGCATAAAATTTGATGATGAGGTACTTGCTTTCATGGTATTCGCCTCCCTTCCAAAGTCTTTCAATAATTAACTCAGCACCTAATGGTGTCATGAGTATAGAAAATATCAAAAGTGGTATTCTGAATGAAGAGATAAAAAGAAGATCACAATATTCATCCTCTTTATCACAATAAGATATTCTAATTACAGAATTCAGAGGGAGGAGTCAGTTTAGGCATACAAAGCCTAGAGATAAAAGTAGAAGAAAGTCGAACAAATATGCTAACATTGAATGTCATTACTGCAAGAAGAAATGATGTATTAAAAGATTCTGCTGAAAGTTCAAGCAAGAACCCATGAGACCAGTTAAGTGATTGACAGTGGAGCTACCATTCATGCCATACTTCATAGAGAATTCTTCTCATCTTACACAGAAGGAGATTTCAGTGTTATTAAGATGAGAAATGAACACTTATTAAAAGTTGTTGGCAGAGGAGATATCTGGTTGGAGACGATGAATGGCACCAAAGTAGTGTTGAGAGATGTTAGGCATATTTTAAATATTTTCCTGAATTTGATTTCTATCGGCAAATTTGATGATGCATGTTTCTGCAACATGTTCATGAATAGCCAATAGAAACTCACTAAAGGTGCTTTGGTGGTGGCCAGAGGTAAAAAAGACTCAACGTTGTATGTTATGCATACAAAACTCTCTAACGACGTTGTGAATGTCATGGAGAAAGAAAATGTAGTTGAGTTGTGGCATAAGAGATTTGGCCACATGAGTGAGAAAAGTATGACATGTCTGGCCAAGAAGAAAATGCTCTCTGAAATGGATCAAGTATATTTGGAGAAATGTGCTAATTGCTTGGCATGAAAGTAGAATATAGTTGCTTTCAAGAGTTCCTCTCCTTCTAAAATAAAGAATGTGTTGGATCTGGTACATTCAGATCTGTGTGGACCAATGTCAAAGTCACTTGATGGTGCTCAATACTTTGTGACTTTCATTGATGATCATTCTAAGAAAAAGTGGGCATACACTTTGAAGAAAAAAGATCAAGTGTTAGATGTTTTTAAACAGTTTCATTCCTCAGTTGAGAGACAGACTAAGAAGAAGTTAAAATGCATCCGAACAGATAATGGTGGAGAGTATACTGGACTATTTGATACTTATTGTATAGAGCATGATATTCGGCATCAAACAATGCCTCCAAAAACACCACAATTAAATAGTTTAGCTGAGAGGATGAATAGAATTTTGATGGAGAGAGTCAGATGTTTACTCTCACATGCAAAGTTATCCAAATTTTTTTGGAGTGAAGCCTTACTTACAGCTGTACATGTGTTGAATTTATCACCGTGTGTTCCTCTACAGTATGATACACCAGAGAAAGTGTGGTCAGGAAAATATGTTTTCTATGACTATTTGTAGGTGTTTAGCTATAAAGTCTTCGTACACATCCCTAAGGATGAGAGGGCCAAGTTTGATGTGAAGACACGACAGTGTGTATTTATTAGTTATGGTCAAGATCAATTTGACTATAGATTCTACGACCCAATCCAAAAAAAACTTGTCAAAAGCCGTGATGCTGTGTTTGTTAAAAATCAGACCATTGAAGACGTCGACAAAATAGAGAAGGATGTTCCTAATTCCAATAGTGACTCAACAAACTTGAGATTAGTTCCTCCAACTGTGGTGCCGAGACAAATTAGAGATGATCATTAGCCTGATGATGCTCCCATAGAGGCTGAATAAAAAAAAAATGATGATAATGTTCACCATCAACAACCAACATCTATAACTTCCCCAGATCGATTGAGGAGAAATAGTAGAATAAGACAACCTTCTACTAAATATCCTGATGATAAGTATGTAATACTCACTAACGGGAGAGAACTTGATAGCTTTGAAGAAGTTATGGAAGATGAGCACAAGCAAAAGTAGAGAGAAGCTATGCAAGATAAAATGAAGTCCTTGCATGAAAATAAAACGTTTGAATTGGTGAAGTTGTCGAAAGATAAGAGAGTTTTGAAAAATAAACGGGTGTTTAGGATCAAGCATGATGAATACGGTCTCCATCTGAGATTCAAAACTAGACTGGTTGTTAAAATATTTAACCAAAGAAAAGACGTTGATTTTGACGAGATTTTTTCACCAGTTGTGAAAATGACATCAATTCATACAGTGCTGGGCTTAGCAGCGAGCCTTGACTTAGAGGTTGAACAAATAGATTTGAAAACTACCTTCTTTTATGGTGATTTGGAGGAAGAGATATATATGAAGCAGCCAGAAGGTTTCAAGCACAAAAGAAAAGAGGATTATGTTTGCAGACTGAAAAAAATCTTTATGGCTTAAAACAGACATCAAGACAATGGTATAAGAAGTTTGAGTCTGTTATGGAAGAGTAAAGTTACAAGGAGATTATTTCATACCATTGTGTCTTTATGCAGAATTTCTCTTATGATGAATTTATTATTCTTTTGCTTTATGTGGACGATATGCTGATAATTAGTCGGAATGTTTCTAAAATCAATTGTTTGAAAACACAATTGAGCAAGTCTTTTGTCATAAAAGATTTGGGGCCAGCAAAGTAAATTCTTGGCATGAAGATTACCAGAGAGATAGAGACGTCAAGAAAGTGTGGTTGTCACAAGAGAAGTACATTGAGAAAGTACTTTTTTAATATGGACAAGGTTAAAACGGTTAGTTGTCCTCTTGCTAATCACTTTAGACTAAGTTCTAAACAGAGTCCCTCTATAGATGAGGAGAAGGAAGAAATGGACAAAGTTCTATATGTTTCAGCAGTTGAGAGTTTGATGTATGCCATAATATGTATACGGTCAGATATTGTTCACTCGGTTAGAGTAGTGAGCTGGTTCTTTTCTAATTCTGGTAAAGAACATTGAGCTGCAGTAAAGTGGATTTTTAAGTATTTTCGTGGTATTTCTAAAATATGTTTCTTTTTTGGATATATTAAGTCTGTATTAGCTGTTTACACAGGTATAGATATGGCTGGTGATGTAGACTCAAGAAAGTCTACTTCAAATTATCTTATTACATTTGCAGGGGGAGCTGTATCATGACAATTGATGTTAAAAAAAGTGTGTTGCTCTTTCAACTACCGAAACAGAATTTATTGCAGCAACGTAAACGTGCAAAGAGTTGCTGTAAATGAAAAAGTTATTAAATGAATTTGATTTTCAACATGACAGATATCAACTATTTTGTGATAGCTAGAGTGTTATTCACCTTAGAAAGAATTTCTCCTTTCATTCAAGATCCAAGCATATTGATATTGGATTAGGAATGTATTGAAGAAGAAGCTACTACAGCTTGAGAAGATCCATACTGATGAAAATAGATTAGACATACTGTACTGACAAAGATTCTATCAAGTGAAAAGTTTGAGTTCTGTCGATTAGTTGCAGGAATGGTGGAGCTCTCTATGTGGTTAGGAGGAGGAGATTTGTTAATGGTGGATCCCTCTGACATAGAGAGCCCACCACCTTCACTTGATAATTCTCCATGAAATAGACATGTAAAGCAGCCGCTGGAGCAGCAAAAGGAATAGGTGAGAGCGTGTTAGGCACCAAATTCACCTACTGCGCCAAAATAGTCCTTGATTTTAGGCGCATCCTTATCTATAAATAGGCAGAAGAAGAACATAGTAAAGACACACCAAAGAAGCAGAGAAACCAGGCAGCAATTAGTAGCCTGAAGAGAAGTTGGATAAGTTTTTCAATGAGAAAAAAAATAGGAGAGAGTTTGGTGTGATATTTAATAAATAGTTCTTAAATAGTGAATGACAAAATAGTGAGAAAATACACTTGGAGTATTGTAGAAAATATATTGTGTGCTACTATTTTAATTAGATCTCAGTTGTAGCCTCTAAATTTATTTTGGAAAAAACTCTCCTTGTATCTGCTATTTTTATAGTGGAAGATTTATTCGAATTTAGTTCTGTAGACGTAGTCCAAAAATCAAAGGTGAACTATATTAAATTTTTTAATGTCTTTTTTATTAATTATTCCGCATTTATTCTTGTTGTTAATACATGTTGTGCCAACAATATCTTAGATACCATGGCCAAATATCATAGTATTTAAGATTAGTATGTGTAGTATGATAGTTGAAAGTTGTCCTTTATAGGATATAATTGGTATTTTATAAAAGTTAAAAGGGCTACAACTTTAGGGATATGAGATCCCTATGGCTTTTTAATTTTTAGTGGCATGAGATGTTATCCAAATTGGTGTCATCTTATGTATGCTGATATCTTGGATTACACCAAGCATCTTACATACCAGTATACCCAATATTGGCATCTTGAATATCTCGTAACATGAAAGATAAGAGGATAAAAATGACTGGTGTGTCAAGCGTCTCTTAAATCTTAATGTGTCAGGAAGAACTGCTCTCTGTAATTGGCTTTTCCCTTTGTGCCCATTTGACATATGAATCTCTATGCATTCCAAAAGTAAAATATGGCAAGATGGATGTACCGGACAAAATAAATGGCAAGATGGAGGAAGTCTCTTCAATTAATATTTTCTCTACACAAGAGTGGCCTTTGAGCTATTTAAGTATTTATATATCAGTTTCCCACAAGGTTGAGTTTCTTTCAGGAATATCAAGACATTGGCCCGCAATCATACTGTTTATGCCATTGATCTTCTTGGTTTTGGGCTTCGGATAAGCCCCCAGGCTTTTCATATACTATGGAAACATGGGCTCAGGTATCTCCTGTTGAGATTTTAGTTGGACATCAAGCTTCAGCATTACAAATTTACCTTGTTAATCCGATATTCACTTTAAACAGTTGATCCTGGATTTCTTGGTGGAAGTTATTCAAAAGCCGACTGTACTAATAGGGAATTCTGTTGGAAGTCTTGCTTGTGTCATTGCTGCCTCAGGTATGTTTGACTTCGGCGTATTCCTTTATGGCTGAATCTTAATTTCTCTGTGAAGCAGTCTATCACATATAGAGTTTGCTTCAGAAACATCTTGTTTGCCTTATGAGTCAATTATAGTCTCCAACCAGATTCAGGTCAGACTCTTGTTCGAGGACTTGTGCTGTTAAATTGTGCTGGTGGTATGAACAATAAGGCAATTGTTGATGACTGGAGAATCAAGCTATTATTACCTTTGCTTTGGCTGGTAGATTTTTTATTGAAGCAAAAGGTAATTGCCTCAGCAATTTTTGAGCGTCTTAAACAGAGGTATTGTCTTCATTTTAGGCAGACATCTCCTTCAAAATTTTATAAGAATCAATCTAAAATTGTGTATGTTTGAATGCAGAGAGAATTTGAGGAACGTTTTGTTGTCTGTGTACGGAAATAAGGAGAATGTAGATGAAGAATTGGTGGAGGTAATAGTTTACTGTTCTGCTTTTAATATTGGGCAAGACTTAAGAAACAGTTTTTTACGGGTATGCTATCAAATTCTTCGATAAAAACATAATAAGTAGACACTTTTTTCAAGTTAGCAGCACATTATTAACTCATTCAAAGAAGCTCTTCCACTGTTCGACATGTAAGAACCTCATAGCAACAAAAACACCTCATGAACTGCACTTTAAGTTTTTTTCATTTAATATTCTCCCTTTCCATAGACAGCATTTACTCAGAATTGGAATTTTGAGTCTTTTTATCTGCAGATCATTAGGGAACCAGCGAATGATTTTGGGGCCTTGGATGCCTTTGTTTCCATTGTAACGGGGCCACCGGGGCCTAGCCCAGTGCAGTTGATGCCAAGAATCTCCCTGCCTGTTTTAGTTTTATGGGGTGATCAAGACCCATTTACTCCACTTGATGGGCCTGTTGGCAAGTACTTTTCTTCATTGCCTTCTCAACAAGAAAACGTTAAACTCTCTGTACTAGAGGGGATTGGACATTGTCCTCACGATGACAGACCTGACTCAGTCCATGAAAAACTGCTTCCCTGGTTGGCGACTCTTTCCGCTTCATAGCAGAGTGTGCGTTACTCAGATGCTGCAACCAGTTATTAAAACTTTAAAAGCTTTAATTGGAGATTCCTTGTTTTAAAACCACCATGTGTATCTCGTCTGTATAGATCATGTTGATTGTATTCATTTACAGCAACTATAGATCACATAATCAATTATAATACAATGGAATTGAGGTTTTCTTGTGGTTATCATATTTTGTTGAGAGAAGATGTAATTCATTATTTTGTGGATTAAGCGTATAGAGCAATCGTGTTTGTTAGCGGTCCAAAATTTATCATTGAAATACTATGAAGCACGGACACGGACACGGGACACGACACGGACACAGACACAAACACGGGACACGTAAATTTTAGAAAAATATAGGACACGACATGTTGAGGACACGCGAATTAAAAAAAATAAAAAAATAAATATATATATACACACAATAACATAGAACGAGATATAATTTAACACAATAACATAGAATGAGTTATAAGTTCTTTTATAATCATTTCCACAATAACTACATGTAAAAGGAACATTTCCTCCACCCCTTGTTTCTTTTTCCCCTTTTGTTACAAACTTCCACAAAGGTTTATAATCATCTTTTTTCACATTATCTTCGCCAAGATTAACATTTCCAGAACCAGAATTGTGAGACATCCTGGATAAAATAAAATTAAAAAAAATTAGGAATCATATCACATAATCTAGTGTCTAATGCCTATTGTTTGTCATTTCCAAGTAGCCCACCACAGAACCCATTCCCAAAACATACACAATTACTTACAAAATCAGAAACAATTGGCATAGACAAAATCAGATGCAGAGCATGAAGTTTAGAAGCATAGGCACCACAGCAAACAACGAAGGATGAAGAGTTGAGAGCAGCAAACAATACATCATCCAGAGAAATATACCATCATCCCAGCAGGAAAAAAATAGTTGTTAACTAGCTATAAATGACGCCACAAAAGAAAAATTATTCCAGGAAAAAACATCATCCCAGTTACCTGAAAGCTGAGCTTTCCCGCGTGAGAATGAAGCAAAGTTGAGGGATAGATGAGGCAGAGGGAAGCTGGCCGTGAGAATGAAGCAGAGGGACGCGAAAATGAGACAGAGCTGGCCGTGAAAACACTGGGCCTGCGTGAGAATGGAAGCTGGCCGTGAGGCAGAGGGACGCGAAAATGTGAGGCACAGTGAGCAGAGGCAGAGGGACGCGAAAATTCGAGCAGGACCAGAGGCAGAGAGACGCGATTTTGAGAGGCAGAGAATCGAGATGAGATGCAAAAATGGGAGGAAAGATTGGGTTCTGGATATTAGGGTGAAGGCTGATTTTGAGAGGCAGTGAGACGCGATGAGATGCAAAAATGGGAGGGAGAAGAGATCGGGTTCTGGGTATGGGTGAAGGCTGATGACCGGTGAGCTTGGGTTCTGGGTCTGTGAATAAAAAATGGGGGCTGGACTTTTTTGTGCCACAGCTGTGTCGGACACGTCCAAAAACGTGTCCGACACAGTGTCTAATTTTTTTTTTCAACATTTGGATACGGGGACACGTGTCCGAGGCATGTCCGACACTTCGCCACGCCCCTAAACAGAGTGTCTGTGCTTCCTAGTTGAAATATTATTGATTTTAAGTATTGCAGTAAGGTAGTATGACTTGTACTATAATTTAAATCCGTTTACTTGACATACTTATCCTTGTAGTCAATCCTCTTTGATTATTATTTTTGTATTAATGTACATGTAACTTTGGTCAATGTACAATTAACCCTTTTTTTAATTTGAGTATAATCTATTGGATTGTGCAATTAGATTATACAATTTTTTTCTTACCCAAAACTTCAATTTTCATTTGCTTGCAAGATTTTATTAATTAGAATTTATAAGGTGAATTTATCATTTGAAACAAGCAAAATAGCAAGATTATGTCCAAAAAAAAAAGTTCGCGTTCACCAAAAAGCCACCCTTTTTGAAAAATAAAATAAAATAATTGTTTTATAATTTTTTTAAAGAAATATTATTTTTACTTGTAATCCTCCTCCGGAATATGAAGACAGTGGTCAAACAAACGGGAGAGAATTGGGCGAAGGAGCAAACGATGGCATATCAAATCCTCTGGAAATCTAGCCCTGTTTTTAGATTGGGAAGCACTAGCAACTCTATGCCTGTGATTGGCAGTTTATGCCAACACCAGCTCCGTCTTCATCAAGCTTCTTCTTCGTGCTCTCATCATCCTCTCTGTTCTTTATCCTCAATATCTTCTTGCTTCCTCAAGGCTCATCCCATATTCTCTTCTACAGTAACGACAAGAAGGAACTGCTTTTGGTTCCAGCAACAGCAGCTGCACGACCACCATAGCTTGCTCTGGTGCTTGAAATACAGCAGCTCTAGTGCCTGTGTCGGTACTGGTACCGAAGGTTTGGGAAAAGGGTACCTGGAATTGACGGACGAAGAACTCATGAGCCAGTGCGAGATGAATACCTTCAAGTCGTCTGGACCAGGAGGTCAGCATCGCAACAAGCGAGAGTCTGCGGTTCGCCTCAAGCACCTTCCTAGTGGTATTATTGCGCAGGTCATCTTCCGTTTTCCCCAATCTCGTCTGGTACCTGAAATTCCATATTGGGTCTCTTGCATTTCCTTGTAGGCTGCTGAGGATCGATCCCAGCACCGGAATCGTGCTTCTGCCTTAACTCGCCTCCGTACTCTGATAGCTCTTAAAGGTATTAGCTGCTATGCCAATTTGATACCAGAAGATTTATAGAGACAGTGAGGGTCTAGTTATTAGCTTATTCATGTTGTTTCCAGGATTACTTTATGAATCAGAAAGAACAGTGACACGTCTCAGTTGCTATTGATTTACAATCCTGAAAAACTTGGAAGTATCTTCTTGTATTGAATTGTAATGACTCAAGTGAAGGGGTTCTTACTTCTTCCCCTTTTTCATGCTCCGTGAATACCTTGACTGGAATGTCTTCATTGATAATTAGCAATGATTTTGCTGACCGATATGCATTAATCTCTTGAGCTAGTTAGGAACACTCTGGATCTTGATGCTTATTCACCACCTCAAGAGCTTCTGCAAATACTTCCTGCTAAGTCATCCATTAGAGGATCAGATTGTGGTCCTCAAATTGGACCCAATAACCCAAAATTTGTCTTGGTATGTCTGATTGTGCAACGTGCATAGCATGCGTCTCTGTGCTTTGGTTTCTATGCGTTTCTTCTTTTTCCTCTTATAAAAATCAATATACGGAATAGGGACTGGATTGCAGCTTGTAATAATTCTGGTCTTTCTCTACAGGGAATGCAAGCTCTATTGGATCTCATTTTTGCAGTTGAGGGATCTATCTCAGAAGCTGCAAAGTTTCTCGGGTATATCCTATTATACCTTTCATCTCTAACATTTTATTTCTGTAGTTGAGCTCATAAAGCCTTGTTTTTGTAATTATGACGTTCGTTATATGGACTTTATGATTTAGAGAATCAGTTAGGGGTGAATTAATATTTTTTACACGTTTCCCCATAAGTTATGACTAAGAAGTTAGATATATGATGAGGAGCAAGCGTGATATTAAGTTGAAATGACTAGAAAGCTAATGACGAAAAATACGTGATGTAGTTAAACTTTTGTTTAAACATAAGCATCTGGACCTTTAGGCCAGCATTATGCTGTAAAGATTTACGTGTTTGGTGTACTATTATCTTGACCTAGGTATTTTAGATGTCAGGCATTATCCAAGATGCCTGAATTTGGTACACTAGTGTTTAAGATGCCTATTGTCTTCCAAAATTCTGTTGTGTTAAATGATAACATTTTAGGCGGTATCAAATACCATTATAGCAATCTCACATTTTACTACTTTTAATATATTTTTAGCTTTGTTAGCTTTTGTAAAATACTAATTGTGTCCTTTTTATGGCAACTTTTAATTTCATTCTAAACATGGAACTCTTAAATATCATGGTATCTCATACTATGGTATCTAAGATACCAGGAGATATGAGATCATGTTATGGCAAATAATTCTTGCGTGTAGATATGTGGATGACATATTCAAAGGCTGACTTCCCTGTTAGACTTATTTGAACGCTTCCATATTTACTATGGTGTTTAATATAAATATTGTAGATTATTCTTATAAAAAAAAAATTGTAGATTAAGTACGGGGGCCCTGTCACGATTGATCCTATCAGATGATTCTCTTAGAATGGCAGCAAATGAGCTACGGGCATCAAAGGTAAACTTAGTTATGGCTTCTCTAGAAATATTGCATAATTTAGCTCATTCATTGCAATCTGATTTGTACCATGTTGTATTCTTTTTATTTTTTTTTATTTTTAAATAACATTTGCACTTTACATTTTGGCTATAAAATAAATTAGCAAAATTGTGAGCCATAGTGAGGTTTAAGGGAAGACATTAATGAGTTGCCTAGCAGAATTTCTAAATAAAAAGCATGGTAAGTACTAAGCAGTAACGTGCTCATTTATTTTGGTAAAAGAATAAATATTATTACAGAAAGAAAAGATACAAAAAAAGAGGATACTCCTAAGCAAAAGCAAAGGTACGAAGAAGAAACATAGGAAAGGTAAACAAAATTGTTAACTCATTAGGGCTCTCTAATACCTTTGTATATAAGTTAGGAAGGATTCCTAAGAGAGGCCATGGGCCAAACACCCAAGAGAGGCCAGGAAAACGATAAAGTACAAGCATTTTGCTCAGGCTGAATACATGAATAAGCAGCCTAGATAGCATACCATATAAAGCCTTTCTCTCCTTAGTAGGTGGCCTGAAGCTAATAACAACAGATTTGTTCCAAACTGAGAGGATATACTCAGAATTTACCAAAAACACCAACTCCAAATGGAAGTGGTTCCTAGATAGTGTACAAGTAAATGAGCAGTTGTTTCAAAGCTAAAAATACTTAACATGTCACGTCTCTAATTTAAAAACACGTAAAACACATACTTTACAAAGATATAGGTATTTTTATATATACACAATATAAAGACCAAATCTATAAATATTAAAATAACAGCAGAAACAGTAATCTTGCCTATAACTTTCAGAGCATACTTTAGAATACAAGTACAATATAAATCAAAATCTATGAATCTTGAAAGTAACGTAGGCTTATCAGAGAATATGTTTCCTAACTGATCACCTATATGAAGGAAAAAGATCAAACTTTGTATTTTTATTTGAAAAATGTAGAAATATCGTGTAGTGAGTTTGACAACTCAATGAGCAGATAATATTTCCTATGGTCTCTTAGGTCAGCATATAGATGTACTCATATTTTAAAATTTATTACAAAAAAAATTACAGTTCGAAAGTACATTTATATAAGACTTGTATTTCAAATATTTTCAGTTCAAATCACATTCAGATATCCAAAATCATATGCAATACGATATGATTATTAATCAAATATTGTTATGCATCAAAATATTTCTCACAAAAATATTAGAAGAATCTTATATTAAAACTATCAAATAATCCCAAACACACAGCAAATGATGGTGTTATATTCAACTGTATAAGTTATAGAAAGATATCAGATTTTTGAGATAAAATCATAACTTTTGTTAATGTATAATTAACATACTATATATGCACTGAACATTTATTCTTTTTACATAATACTCAAATATATCATAACTCTCAATATACTCAATTCACTCATTAGTTATACGTATAGTGACCGATCGACTACAGTTACAATAAGTGATCAGAAAATGTGAGTTCATTACCCATATTTCTCTTCACATTACTACTGTCACCTAGTTGAAACAGTCCTCCCTTTAACTTACTCAGGCTAATAAGAAGTCTCTTACTCGGTACCGTTTTAAACTATACAACTCGTCAATATTCATCCATATATATGTATATAAATATATACGTATAGATATGTATACATATATATGACATATATATATATATGAATATATATGTATATATATATGTATTGTCACGGCTCCAAATGATGGAACACATGACCGGCACGACATAAGGGTTTCCCCCTAGCCGTAAGCCTAACACATAGCATGCACAACCATTCAGCACACAATCCAGTACATAATAATATAACTGGCCACATACGCCACATCCAATATCAGAAAATACTGTATATATATATATATATATAGTTCATGAATCCAACATCCTTGATTCAACTTGGCCCATGGCCTCATAGTACAAACATTATTGTAAAATTTAAAATCATTTTTCAAACAACACAAGAAGCGAGGATCCTGCCTGTATGTTCATGGAGATATACTAGACATAACTAAACTAAACAACCAGTACAACAAAGCCTTGCCCAAACTGGGGCTCACCAATGCTAACTCAGCCTCCTATGGAGCTGTAGCTGGATCAGTGTTTCTTTGACTATCTGTGGGGAGAAAACAGAAGAGGGGTGAGATTACCACATCTCAGTGAATGGATAAATCATACTATAACAGAAACAGGGCAAACTAAGCACGAGTGTTTCGCAATGAATTAAATAATTGAAATCAAGGTATAGAAAACATTAAACATCTAATCATAATTTATTGAAAGAATGCTAAACAGTTCACATGATAAAACAGAATTAAATCAATAACTGTAAGCAAATCAATTATGCATGGTAAATAATAAATGAAGATATTTATGCAATAACAATGATGCATGTGGTATTTTAAAAATATTTAATCTTTAAGAAAAATGCACTAATTTATTGGAGGTCTTTCCTAACAGATCTATCATCTCCCCCAAGCACACAGCAAGGGTAGGGTAATCACTGTAGGCGTAGACATAAGTCCACCCTAAATTTTATGTCTTAGGCAGTCATATGCCCGTCACAATATCCTAGGCCGAAGCCGTAACATGATCAAGGTGCACCAGGACTAGCACTACCTGCGGCTAGCTAACAGTGATCTAAAAGGGTCCCTCCAATAGAAAACATTTGAAATATGCTATTAAGAGAGTTTAAAGTAAAACATTTCAATAACTTTACAATAAAGCTATAATTCTCCATCTAGCTCTTTTCATGCATAAAATCTCGTTCTAAAACATATCTCATCCATGAATTCCCATGGAGACTTTTACAATAATAAATTTTCCCTTTTAAACATAGATCGTCCGTAGACGTCACATAGATGCTCATCATGCATTAAATCCTTTCATGGCTAACTTAGTTCATTTTTATGACTAAGTTCGCATTTCTATAAATCTAGCTCAAATGGAGAATTAATAGTCTAGATGCTTGCCCTGCATACCTAGGGTTCAACTAGGATTGAAATTTACAATTTCTAACATGGTTGGAACATATTGATTTTCAAAGCAGTAAAACTATTTAACATACATTCCAACTAGTTAAAATATACGAGAGAGTTATAAATCAAATTCCTAAAACATGCGCTATAGTATGAAAAACCCACTCACCGTACTAGAAGTCCAACAACGAGAATTTCACCTCGTAGTGGCTCAATAACCTAGAAAATATAGACATAGCATGAAAATTAGAAAATTCTAAAATCACTATTCACGCCGGAAAACACTATTCACTCGCCGGAAAACACTATTCATGCTGAAACCTAAAAACCCCATATTCGATTCTAAAGCTATCTACGGGAAGAATTTCGGTAAAAACGAAGCCTAAAACGCAATGGGACGAAATTTTACCTTTGGAGGTACTATTCACGCGATTTTCCGGCGACCTTCCGGCGACTTTCCGGTGAAATTGATCGGTGGGTTTTGAAGTACTCGTTGCCACGAGTCCAATGGTCCTGACGGTTCGTCAATCAGAGGTCCGTAGCTCCAGATATGAGGGTTTGAAATTTGAAGGAGAAAAGGGAAAAATGGGGAGAGGAGGCTGCGGGTTTTTTTTCTTCTCTGGTTACGGGATGCTGCAAATATACGCTGGTGCTACAGTAAAATGCTACAGTAAAATTTAATTAATTTTTTTTTTTAATAATTATTAAATATTTAATAATAAGATTTTCTTTATAAAATTCATTTAAATTCCGATTTTCATCATAAAATATCCTAAAAATTTCTAAAAATTTCCTTTCTCATAAATCTTTAGTTAAACTCTCACATCATAATTTTTCTTGATAAAAATAGTAATAAAACAAATTTCTAAACAAATATTTTTATTTATATTAAAAGAAAGAGTATTTCTAAAAATACCATAAAAATTCAATAGAAGCCGGTATAATTATTTTAAGCAACACAATACTTCTTTTACTTAAAAATCCACTTACTTTTAACAAATCATAATTATTTCTACATAATAAAAATATATTTACTTATAGCGCGCCAAAATATAACTTCTAATATTTTTGTTTCTATGTAATAAATATACATATTTTCTACGGTTCTTATCTCTATTGTCAAAATTCTCTCTTTTATTTTAAATTTCCTTTTCATTAAATTTACGGTTATTACATGTATGTATATATATATACATATATATATGTATATATATATACATATATATATGTACATATATATATATATATATATATATATATATATGTACATATATATATATATATATACATATATATATGTACATATATATATATATATATATATATATATATGTATGTACCAAATAATGATAAATATATTTAGAACTACATATTCAATGAATTTCAAAATCTATTTACAAAATTATACTCTTATTGAACTATATGTCAGTTAGTATGTAAAGCAGATATTTTAATACATTTTAGAAATTTATGATAGCATAAATAATTTGTAAATGGAATCAATTATACATTTAAAATTCAAGAAGAATATAGAGTAAGTTATAGAAAGAATTATCTACTTATAGGATAAAACTCCAGGTTTGACAGTCTCAAAATACATTTTTTTAATTTAAATTTGATCAAATAGATCTCAGAAATGAGTAAACTTAAAAAATGACTCTGGGAGCTCGATCAACTGATGGTCACTGTTCATAATTAAAATAGTATTCACATCGGCCTAAATCTCCAGATTTAGAGAGAGAAATTTACTATTTATTTGTCCCAAAAATTTTTTTCTCTTTTTTTTTTAAATAATAACGGAGTGAATAATTGGTAATTTGCTAATTACTAGAGGAAGTTTTTGTAAATTTTATTATTTATATTTTGACTCCTAAAATATTAATAATTTTTTATTTTTATCCTTAAAACTTTTTAATTACATCCCTACTCTTTTATTTATTTTTAATAATCTATACATAAATAAAAATTATTAAATTTTAGGGACCTTACATAACACATATTGCGCTAAAGAGCTTGGTGGGGTCTTCCAATTTGCTTCATATAATTAGTATTTATCTTTGTCAAGTATTGTGTCCCGATGAAAGATATAACCTTGGAAGGAGTTTTGGAGTTTCAAAGGGGTTTATCCAAGAGAAAATTATGTTTCAGCGAAGGACAAGGAAATGAAAAGAAGATTTACACGAATACTTTACAGAAGGATCAAGTGTACTAACTCTTTTATCCATATTAAAAAATAAATAAAGACAATCTAGCAAGAGCAAGAGGGATTGTAATCCAGACATTTTTCTATCATTCAACCTCCTTAAAAATTGTTGATTTGAAGAGTGATTGGAACCTTGAGTAACTTTTTGTTGCTTGTTTTCTGTGGCTAAAAAGGAATGGTCACTTCAACATGTATTGTCATGTACGTGGAGTACTTTTTAAATTTAAAACAACTTCTCATAAAAGCTTTAAAAATATTCTTTCTCAGTATTTTTTTCATAAGCCTATCCAAATGAGCTCTTGAAAAGCATGACACCATCTTTTGTTTTGTATGCTTTGTTTTCTGCTTCCTAAAAAGATCTAGACTTTTATCTAACTTACAGTAACATGAAATCCTTTGTTTGGAGCATGAACAGGGTATGAAGCCTCGTAAGTAGGAGCTCCCTAAGGATATTTATGGATGCAGGTACAATTTACTCTCAACTTTCTTTAGAATTACCATTGTGGATATAATTACGGGGGAAACAGAAAGTTCAATTTGTATGGAAATTGGTCAAATCAAGAAAAATTATGTCTCCATCCACCACTCTACTAGATCATATTAAGTTATTTAAAAGTTTTCTTTTCGTTGTAGATTCTATTCAATTTTGGAATTATCCATCAAAACATGCTTTACTTGCCTAGTTAATAGTTATTGTCTGTGTTAACCAATTGACATTGGAATTACATGACCTTTCATTGGAGATCAACATATGCCTCACTGTAATAATTTATAGAATGAAAACTTCTTATTACATTTTTACTTTTAGATCTACCACTTTGAGTAAAAGACAGGATAGATCAGTATACTTTACTATTTGTCCTCATATCATCGCTAATCTTGAAGAATGTACAATTTTACAGTTCTTATGATTGGAGCTACCAACGATATATCGTTTCAGAGTGTAATTTTCCACACAAAGCTTCTTGTTTGTGGCATGGAATCAATTTATTTGCAGAAGAAAATTAGTTGAAGGCTATTTAATTATATTCATGTAAAATTTGATATGGTAAAGAGGAGTCTTTAAGCTGATGGAGGGGGGCACCAGTTTTTAAGATTATAGAGAAGTATGCAATATTAATAGTTAATTAAGCGCTGAATTGGATGAAGCTGGTGCTGTATGGTATGCTGAAGGGCCATCAACCTGGAAATACAACCTGCAGTTTTACAATTGCTGGCTTTATTTATTAACTTCCTCTTTTTCTTACTTTTTTTAAAATGTTTTTTGTAATACATGATTGATGATTCTAATAATCATATATCTTGAAACAATGAGTAGATAACACTTGTTCGTTGAGTATGGAACATAAATGCAATCATGCTACCCTGGAGATTCATGGCTCTATTTGGTTGTGTCTATTTGCTTTTATCTTTGCTGCAAAGCCTTTTCTTCTTATTCGCAGTATTCTCTAGTTTATGTATATACTATTTTATATCCCTTCTTGGATTCTCTTCATTTTTCCTTGTCCATTATGTAAATTAACACTGTTCATCTATCTTTCTCATGGTTAAATTCCAGCAAGATTTTGATTTAACGCCAAACCTGAGATAAAATAAAAGTGACGTGGCATAAGCGGTAAAAATTTGTTGAAATTCTTTCTTTTCCTCCACTCTGTTATGGCGATTCTCGCTTGCCTTAGTGCTTCTTGATCTTGGTAATTTTTGTTCGGACTGATTAATCTTGGTAATTATGAGCCAACACTTCCATCCTTGTTTCGAACACATTGGGTCTCCATAGCTAGAGAGTCAGATCTTCAGACTTAGTGCTGCAATATTGCCCTTCAGCTCTGAATGTTTACAAGTAAAAGAGCAAATAGCAGCGGTTCTAGCCCGCCACAAACCCACAAGCAATATAACGGCGGTTTTCTATGACCGCTGAAAACATAAGAGTAATAAATAGTTTTTAGATAATTTAAAATTTACAAATTAAAATAATTATCTTTGCAAATCAAAATTATAAAAGTTTCAGTAGTTAACGAAAGCTTATGAATAGGCGGCAGTCTCTCCGCTCACTCTTTCTTTTTCTTTTTTTTTTTGTATAAATAAATTTTTTAGAGATATTTTTTTTATGAAAAATTTAAAAAAAGTCTTTTGAACCGTTTTTCTTTTCAAAATTGATTAAAAATATTTTATTCTTTTCATATGTTTTTAGTAGATAAAAAAGTTTATAGTTCCATTTTAGTTAAAGTTGCATCTCCCTTTAATTAAGCTATGGGTATTTCCTAACAAAAAAAAAATTATTTAGTTGCAGAATAAGTAGATAGAAGTGGTTTTTTTCGCTGCCTCAGATTCTGATGATGCTGACAATTTTAATGGATCAGTATGTAGATAAATAGCAATAACGTTAACAGAAATTCCGTTTTCTAATGAACAATTTAATGTAATATGACAAGGATGAATGCAAAATGAGGCCTAATTTATTTATTTATTTATTTTTCAAAACATATTTTTATTCATTTAATTGCAAAGACGGGTATATTTTTCATTCATTTTTTAACGTTTTCATTAGATGCAAAGAATTAATGTTCACATGTGACATGTGAAGGGAATGCCATATAGTTCAAAAGAGATAATTTCAACTTAGTAAAATTTGACAATACTTCAATCGTAAATCAAATTAAAAAAAATCTCGAATTTAATTTTATTTGACATATAAATTAATCTATTTATGATATAATTAAATATAAAAAAAATATAAAAAAATCTCACGTATAACCTTTATGGTATTTTTCGCATGACACTAATTAAAATATTAAATAAATTAAAAATAATAAAATAAAATCACCAATAATATTAATAGTGAGTCATCTTCGAATTGAAGGTACCTCTACTCTTTACTGACGTCCCGTTTGATAAAAAAATTTATGGTGAAATAATAAAAATATAGATTTTATTCTTTCATTTAATTAAAAAAAACGCGAGTTTTATATAATACTGATTATTTTTTATATAAAAAAACTTAAATTATCTTTAAAAACAGATAAAAAATAAACAGTACTAAAAAAATAAAATACTCTTTATTATTTTATTTATTTATAAATTTTTTTATAATTAAAAATATATATATTTAAATTAAAATTTTTAATATTTTTTAACAAAAATTAATTTAAATTTTTATATTAATAATATTTTATTTTATTTTTTATTTACAATATTTAAAATAATTTTTTAAGTTAAAATAATATTATTATAATAATTTTATTTTTTAATAATAATTTTATTTTTTTATTAATTTTTATTTTATTTTATTTTATTATCTTACTGAATATAATTTTAATTATAATATTTTATTTTATTTTAAATTTTCATTTTTATTCCTTCATAATTTTTAAGCCTAACGGGACCTGAGTTTCTCTTTTATGGCTGAATGGGAACTTGAGAAGAAGGTGGACATAAAACTAGTAGCTTTCCGTGAGAAATAGTACTTTTGGGTAGAAATTATGTAAAGAAAGATGCGAGAGAATATGCCATACACTGAAATCAATAATAGCGAGTGACAAACCTTTTAAAATAAATTAATAATAGCGAGTGACACGCCTTCTTCTTTTAAAATAAATTTATGCTATAGGTTTTCATAGCTCTTTATAATAATAATAATAATATTATTATTATTATATACACAGTTATTTTGTTTATGTTATTTTAAATATTAAGTGATATTTAATATATTAATATTTAATTATTATATTTGTGTTCAAAATATATAATATATCGTAATTTTTATTTTTAAATAATAATATTTTGTTATAAATAAATATATTTTTATTTATTTAAAAATAATTATATTTTACTAAAATAAGTATATTTTTAATTAAAGTAATTATTATTTTGTTTGAAATAATTATATTAATTTTTAATAAATTTTTGTTGTATTTTTAGAAATATTTTTTCTTTTATTATGTATAAAAATATTTATTTTGTAATTTTTTTATTAAAATTTTTATTAAGAAAAGTCATAATTTAAGAATTTAACTAAAATTTTATAAGAATGTAAATTTTTAAAAAAAATTGGAATGTTTTAGAATGAAAAACAGTATTTATATGAATAAATAGAAAATAAAATTTTATTATTCAATTATTAAATAATTATTATTATTATTATTATTATAAAAATTAAGAAAAAGGGGGAGGAGGAAGACTACCAAGTTGCAGAAATCGAAATTGAAATAGTAAAATAGTGTAAATAATAATTCTATATTTTTTCTTTAGATCTGAAATATCTACAGGCCTCCGATCTCAAAACTGAAAATACTACTGGATTCAGGACGAAGAATACAATAGTTTTGTCCGATTAATTTTTCAAATCAGCCATTGAAAGACCTCCAATTGAAAATCTCACACCATAGATAGATTCGGGAACTAGATAAACTTTAAAATATAAAATTTTTCAACTATCTGACAACTTTTTGTTCTTGGTGAATAGTATTTTCTAGCAGTAAATAGTTTTTACCAGCAATGAATAGTTTTTTCGACTGTAAATAGTGACCAAACTCTCGGAGTCATTTTTTAAGTCTTTGGACCCTCCAGACACGTTTTTGAGGTGTAATTGGTCAAATTCGGATTGGAAAAGTATATTTTAGGGCTGTCTAACCAGGAGTTTTATCCTGTGAGTAGATAATTCTTTTTATGACTTGTCTCATGCTCTTCTTAAACTATAAATGTATTATTGTTTCTGTTTATAAATTATTTATGCTATTATAAGTTTATTAAATGTATTAAAATATCTGTTATACTTACAAACTGGCACATAGCTCAAGAAGAGTATGGTTTTAAAAATGTATTTTAGAACTCATTGAATATGTGGTTCTAAATGTATTTATCATTATTTGATAAAGCGAATATTATGTGTACAATGCATTAAATTGTAAAGCTATATACTTGTGAAAATGATGCATGTCATATTATAAAAGAAATTGAATGGCAAGCGTAAAACTCATGGTGAGTTGCTTGATAATTATGACAAGCGTAAAGCTCATGATGAGTTGTTTGATAATTTTACATTCTATTTGATGAATATGCATTAATATATATGTATTTATATGTATGGATGAATATCGACGGGTTGTATGACTTGTGACGGTACCGAATAGGCGACGCCCTATTAGCCTGAGTGAATTGGGGGAAGGCTGCTCCAACTGGGTGACAGTGATAATGTGAGGAGACAGATGGGTGATGAACTCATATTCTCTTATCACCATTGTGACTGTAGTCGATCGGTCACTATGCGTATAGTAAATGAGTATGTGGGTTGATTAGATCACCGAATGAGGCAGGTTATTTTAAAAATTATAACTTTATCTCAAAAGCTTATTATTTTACTATAGTTTATACAGCTGAGTATAATAATATTTGTTTAATGATCATACCGTGCTGCATATGTTTTGAATATATGAATATCTTTTGAATTGAAAATATTTGAAATACGGGTCTCATATGAATGTACTTCTGAACTGTATTATTTATGTAACAAATTTTAAAATATAAGTACATCTATATGCTGATCTAAGAGGTTATAGGAGGAATTATTTGCTCACTAAGTTGTCAAACTCACTACACGATATTTTCACATTTTTCAGATGAGAATACAGAGTCTGATCCTGCAGATAGGTGATCAGTTAGGTGACATATTCTATGGGTGAGTCTATATTGCTTCTAAAGTTCACGGTCTTTGAATCATAACGTGTTTGTATTTTAAAGTGCTCTGAACGCTACAGGAAGAATCACCGTTTCTGCTGTACTTTGATATTTATAGATTTGATCTGTATATTATGTATACATGAGATAAATGACAAAAAATTGAATTGTGCATCTTTATGAAAAATATCTGATTGTGAAAAAAAAATATTTATTTTACGTAACGTAAATTAGGGGCGTTATAAAATATTTAGGATGCATTTGGTTTACAAAAATATTTTTTGTTTTTAATTTTTAAAAATAATTTTTATTTTTTAAAAACAGTTTTTATTTTTTATTTTTCATATTTTTAAAAATATATTTAATTTTTATTTTTATTTTTACTATTTTTTAATTATATGATTATATTTTCACTTTATTTTCATTTTTAATATTTTATAATTATATAAATAATAAAATAATATATATATATATATATATATAATTTAATATAATTGTGAAAATATTACTATTATAATGCGATATATTATTAAAAATTTTAAAAACGTCTTTTTAGTATTTTTAAAATTTTCAAAAATTCAAAAAATATTTCATAAAAGTAAAAATAGAGAATAATAAATATACACATTTTTATGTCTATTTTTAATTTTCAGTAAAAATAAAACTGATATCAAAGCAAACATGCTCTTAGATGTTTGGTATATAATAATTCTCATCATAATATTTTGGATGCTAAGCGCTATTTAAAATTTATGTATCTAGTATCAAAGATTATAATAAAATTATTCACCATCTTATATAACACCTTAATTTCTTTAATGATTATAAGTGTTTTGAATACTAATATACTAAACACAATTTTAGATAACACGAGACATTAATATTTTTTGATCAAGATGACAAGTTTTTTTGGAGTGTCATATAGGATGACACTATTTTGAATAAAATACGTGTGTTTATATATATATATATATATATATATATATATATATATATATATATATATAACAAATTATAAAAATTTTACATTGTATCACTTTTAACTTTGGTTAAATTTTATATACCATAGTAGTATCCAATATATGAAGGGATCTAAGACCACTGTGTATTAAACAACTCCATAGGATCATTCAAAACATTAAAGTATCGAAATTATAGTATTTTAAATAGTATCTCATTTTACTGAAAAATCTGAGTCTCACGCGCGTATCCCAATTTTTAACACATCCACACACAAAAAACGTTATGCTATAACGATTTCATTTCATAGGGTTGAGGTACGTACAGGCGCGCACACACAAAACGTTATGCTATAATGATTTCATTTCATAGGGCCGAGGTAGGTGAAATTCTTGTCTTTCTTCTCATATTTTTTGACGTGACACAAGCCTTCGAGGTAAATATAATTTCTAATTTGATGCTCACTTATATAAATCGATGCTCCCATTTCTCATTTTCACACACCCACACCAAACCCAAAGCAAAGCCTTCCACTACCAACCAAATGAAGCCTACTGCAGTGCTTGCATTCTTCTTCTTCCTTCTCTTTGCCTTCACCGCCACAGCTGAGTTTTTCGTTTATGACTCAGATGGTGATCTAGTGATAAACGGTGGCGAATACTACTTATCGCCAGTTCATAATTATACAGGTTATCATATCCTAGCTGCTGCTATTTGGACAGAAACCCCCAAGAATTGCTCCCTTGCCGTGATTGCAGCTTGGAACGAAACCGCATGGTCAATTAATATTACAACTCTATCTATTTTGCCTTATATCTCTACACTATTCCCCGTAAACATATCATTCGCTCATTTACCAACCAACAATTGCACCAACTCATCCAACTGGCTTGTCATCGTCTCACCACCTTTAGGGTTTCCTGTGATGGTTGGTGATGCTAAAGAATTCCCTGAACCTGTTGAGGAGGCTTGGTTCTTCCTCGAGCGCCATGACGATGAACAGTATATCTATAAGCTTGTCTTCTATACCAAATTAGGTGAACGTGGAGAAATTGGGGTCCAGCACCATGAAGAATATTTCCGTGTGGTTGTCACAGAAAACAAACCACTACTATTCAAGTTCGATAAGGTCAAAAACAGCTCTCGCTCCGGAATATCAATGGTGGTGTGAATCCATCTGAAGAAAAAGAAAGAAAACTAAACCTTGCATGCATGCATGCGAGCTTATTGTTTAGTTTTCTTTCTCAAGGTATCATACTAATAATAATAGCAATGTGTGACACTAGTCGCTTCTTTGCACAGAGTCGCTAGTTAGACTCTTCTGTTGTACGAAGAAAAATAAATAAATGGAAGCTTATATGCTTTCCCGAAGCAACATGCAGAACAAACCAACTCCTTGTCTTTATATGTATCAGGTATATTACAAGTTTGCAGAACTTTACTGACAACTCTTAATTAAAGAAGAGTGGCCTAATCTACGATGCCAAAGCATATTATCAACATATTTGGTTTTAACAACAGAATGTACAGTAAAATTCTTCTCTTAATGCAGAAGCTTGAAATTGTCCAATGCTTACAAGCCTTGCCTACTTGTACCTCAGAGCAGAATTGTTATATATGGTAGCATGTGAATTCATAAGGCAGGCATTAGGATGAAACTCAAGAAAAAGATTCCATTATCCTTTGCAAATTTTGAGACACTAAGTTCTAAATTATGTGAGGGACATGCAATAACTCATTAAGAGATAACAAAGATGAAGTGTAAGGAGCCGTACGTGAGATTTCCCATCATGACTAATTTGCAAACCTGAGCTATTCCCAAAAAAAGAGTTTTTCAGGTCCATTATGTTCAGTTTTAATTATATTCCCAACAAAGCATAATTCGCAGGTATTTTTCGGGTATGGATATTTTGTCCATCTCTAATAAATGGCGAGTCTAAATTATGATATAATATGTACTTTTGATTTGTTTAAATAAATTTTCATTCTTTTCTTAAAAAAAAATGAACTTAAGTCCATACATATACTCCCCAGCCATAAAAAAATGAGAGGTCCAAACACATTGATGTGAAGCTGCACTTTGTTAGAGACATCAAATAGAAAGCCTCAATTCTGGTGAACAAGATTTCAACTGAAAAATACCTTGCTGATATGCTTACAAAGGCATTACCAGCGGTCAAGTTCAAGCATTGCTTGAATAAACCCTTTGGGGCTGGAAGAGATAGCTTGGAAACCTATATGTAACTTGGAGACAAGGTGGAGAATTGTTATTTGTGTCTCAAAATTGCTAATTCATTCACACACCAAGCTGGCCGTAAATTATTTAATGCAATATGATAAGGATGAATGCAAAATGAGGCCTAATTTGTTTATCTATTTTTTCAAAAGTTTATTCATTTCATTACAAAGACGGATACATTTTTATTCGTTTTTTAACGCTTTCATTAGAAGCAAAGAATTAATGTTTACATGTGAGGGGAGTGGGATCGATATAGTTCAAACAGATTATTTAACTCAGTAAAATTTGAAGATACTTTAATAGTAAATCAAATAAAAGAAAATCTCGTGTGTGATCGTTCGGATAAAAATTTATCTCACTTTAAGCATAAATTGGTCTGTCTATAATATAACTAAAACTAATAAAATAAAAGAAATCTCACGCGTGACCATTATGGTATTTTCATGTGAAACTAATTAAAATATTAAATAAATCAGAAATAATTAAATACAATCACCAATAATATTAATAGTGAGTCATCTTCGAATTGATGGTACCTGTATTCTTTACTGAGATTCTCTTTTATGGCAGAGTGGTAGCCTGAAAAGGTGGACATACACTATATACTGCCAAATAGTAGCTTTGCATGAGAAATAGTGTTTTTAGGTAGAAATTATGCAAAGAAAGATGCGAGGGAATGTGCCCTACATTCAAATCAATAATAGCGAGTGACACCCTCTTTTTTTTTTTTTTTAAATAAAATTGTGCTATAGGTTTTCATAGGTTTGTGGTGGGTGGAATGGAATGCGATCGTTCTCACGCTTGTTTAGAAGCTCTTAATTATGACTTAAATTAATGGATCATAATAAAACTATTATTTTGATTATCCTATCTTAAATATTAAGTGGAATACTCATAACCAAAACACTTGGGTGTTTCTATATCGTAATTTTGACTATGATATTTTGAATGTCAAGCATTATTTAAAATTTATGTGTCTAATGTCAAATATCGTAATAAAATTATTCATGGACCTGTAACATTTTGATTTCTTATATGATACAGATTTTGTGAATATCAATGTCCAAATACAAATATATTAAATGATACCTAACATTTAATAATCTATTCATCAAAAAATTACAAAAATCTTGCATTATACCACATTTAACTTTCCTTAACTTTTATAAAATACAAAGTACATTTCTTTTTTGTGACAATTTTCAATTGCCTTATTAAATACGAATTTAAAACTTAAATATCAGTGTTATCCAATATATCAAGGGATCTAAGACGACAGTTAAACACTTTAATAGCATCATTTAACACATTAAGATGACATTATTTTAGATAGTATCTTATTTTATTAAAAAAAAATCATAGATCTTACATATCCTACACTATTTTTTAACATTGTTAACTTGTAAAACTTCAATTATATCATTTTCTAAAATTACTCTCAATTGTGATATACCAAAGTAAGAGAATCTCTTAAATATAATGTTATCTTTATATATATATATATATATATATATATAACCTTATGCTGTAACGTTTCATTTCATAGAGTTGAGGTAGGTGGAATCCTTGTCTTTCTTCTCATACTTTTTCACGTGACACTAGCGTTCATATATATATATATTAACGTTTCATTTCATAGAGTTGAGGTAGGTGGAATCCTTGTTTTTCTTCTCAGACTTTTTCACGTGACACTAGCGTTCATATATATATATATATATAAAATAATATATCCTCAAAATGGATTTCTTCTTTGAAAATTGATTTTGAAGAAGATTTCATTTTCATTTGTGAAGAAGAAGATGATAAAGATTTAAAGTGAGAAGATTAAGCGTGAAGCATAAAAGTTCAAAACTAAAATTCTCCCTTTCTAATGTCATCACCTTCAGGTTCCATAGAGGTGATTGAATAAATTCAAACTTGCTATTTCCATATATATGAAATAGATGTTAATTTCTTTATATATGGAATATTCATGCTGGATTATTTAGCCTACCGATTGATGATAAACATGAGAGCACAGGTGACAGGAAAAAACTGCCCTTCATCTTCACAAACGGGCCTTACCTTCCCTTGACGAATTCATGTTGTATCATATAAGTGCTATCTGTTTTCCAGAATTTTATTCATACTCTGATAATATGTTAATATATTTTTGGTATAAAAAAGGTTTAGAGCAAGAGAAGTCTTACTTATTTTAAGATCATGATATACTAAGACTTACAGTAATACTTATAGATTATTTTAGAAAAATTACACTTTATCTCTATCAACTATGGCTTATTCTAAATTTTATTAGATGATATTCAAAATCATACAATTTTTCTTTTGAAGTACGACCCATTTTCAACTTTAATACATATATAATTGTCAAAATCAAACACTTCATCTTCTAATTTTTCAAATAAAATAAAATAAAAAGAAAAAATATTTGATCCACTGACAGTGGATAATTTTTTATCTACGAACACTACCAAAAAAAGGCTTTCAGCAGCGGCGACAAAGTCGCCACTGAAAGTGCAAAAGTCATTGCCTATCCGTTGCTGATAATGCTATTGCTGAAGGTTTTTAGTGGCGACTAACGGAATCGCCATTAAAATTACTTTCTGCGACGACTATAATTGCCATTGAATCCAATGAATATCGTCGCGTTAGATGCACCAGTCGCCACGAAAGGGGAGATACTTTTAGTGGCGACTTTACATAATCGCCACAAAAAATAACATTTTGTGGCGACTTGGTCGCTGATGAATGAGTTTTGTACTCATAAATTAAATATTTTTATCTTATTTTTTTACCTTAATTAAGTATTTATCTCCCTTATTTGTCTTTAGTTTTGTGTATTTTTATAGATAAAGAGAAGAATAGAAAATTGACTCAATTGGAGGAATCAAAGCTAAATTGTGATTCTTTAGAAATGATGTCTATAAATCAAGCAGACAAAATAAATTCATTAAGGATGGCTGAGTAAGGAGCATTATCTTTTTGCCTCTTGAGACGCATCCTAATGGATATATGCATCAATTCAATCTTGATTTATGACCACATTTCTAAAAGAATCGAAACATAAAGATTCAAGATAAAACACTCAATGTTAAAAATTTGTTTGCTATTTGCTTTTCAACTTGATCTTACTACAGTATTTTGGCCGTATCTCAGAAAATACGTATATATTATGTATAAAATTTGGTAGATGAATAGCTGACATAATTTCATACAACTTTCATGTTTATGTAATCAGCAAATTCAGATATCCAAAGGGCCAAAATTGGGTTAGAACCGAACATGTTTACTGTTGCAGTCCAGCTTGACCTTGCTATAGTGTTTTGGCCATAAATCACAAAATACGTGGCCAATTTTTCTCTACCTTATATGGATAGAAAGATAATGAAAATATCTACAACTCTTATGTTGATTGGATCAGCAGATTCGGTGGCTATCAAGGCGATATATTACGATGACTTTCAGGACACATAATGCAACACTACTTGTCAACTTTAGTGCAATTTGCTACCCACCATTTTTGTCACCTACTTCCCTTGTTTTGTCTATAAATAGAGACATATTGTGAGCTAAAGGGGAGGAGAAAGGCTGAAGAGGGAACTTGAAAAATCTTTATGGAAGTTCTAAGTGTTTGTAATCATTTTCTCTCTTTATACATTTTGTATCTTTACTTTCTCTCATAAGTTTTATCATGCTTCTTCATCTTTCATTTTGTTTTCTTATTTTGATTATGGAGAACTAATCTCCTAATGCTAAGGTGAAATGGTGAAACTCTTGGTATAAAAATAATAATTTATCTAACTTTTAATTTTAATGTTTATACTTATGTTGTATTTATCTTCTTATTTATTTTCTTGTTATTTACTTTCTTAGAGGATGGTTTTGTTGCCCCTCTGTTATTTATTTTTTTACCTTTCTATTATTTACTTTTGTGTTATTTACTTTCTTAAATGATGGCTTTGTTGTTCCTCTGTTATTTATTTTTTATGTTATTTTTTTTTTTTATTTTTCTTCTGAGAGGACGGCTTTGTCGCCTCTCTGTTATATTTTTTTTGCACTTTTATTATTTACTTTTTTAGATGATGACTTTGTTGTCCCTCTATTATTTATTTTCTGCACTTTTATTATTTACTTTCTTGTTATTTACTTTCTTAGAGGATGACTTTATTGCCCCTCTGTTATTTATTTTCTACACTTTTTGTATTTATTTTCTTGTTATCTCTTTTCTCAATGGCTGGTTTTACTGCCTACTTTATATTATTATTATTGACTTTGTTTGTATATTTTTATCTTAAATTTTGTAAAGTGTAAATTTTGATACATTATAGACAATCTTTGGCACAATAAATACTTGAAGCATTCTTGATTTATTGTAGACAATATGATGATTGGCACAATGTATACTTGAATCCATTTTACAAAAGTGATTTACTATTATTAATACAATAAAAGAAGTCAAATACATTTTATTTATAAATCAAAGCGTGTTTAATGTAACATATCTTCCGAATGAAATCTCATTTACGTGAAGATTCCATTTGAGTAATAAAAGAGTTAAAATTTATTATTATTTGATGTACCAAGAGTGGATCCCCCTAACCTTATATGTTTCTTACTTTGAATACATTCATATTTAATTTTGGTATTTTAGTTCTTTACAAACTCTGTTCAGTACTCTTCTCACAAAACAAACATTCTGTCAACTAGGTTAGAAATATTTATTTTGAATCTGAATTAAATTTTCTCAATTGGAAATCCTCGTGGGATCGACTTTTCATACCACTAAATCTATACTTCAATAGATTCGTGCGCTTGCGAGTTTTAATAAAAATAATAACAGTCGCGACCAAAGATTTTAATATTCATTTTTCATCTTCTAGGTTTTAGTGACGACCAAAATAGGTTGCTACTAAAAATTATTTTTTGTGGCGACCATAAGTTGCCACTAAAGGTTTTCGATAGAAAAGAACAAAATTAATTTAAAAAATAAAAAAATTGATAATTTGAAAATAAATGAAAGTAACATCACATCACATTCAACACTAAGTTGTTTAAATATGTCTTATTCATCACTCAGATTTTCTCTCACAAGTCAAAACATTTTTATTAATTTCTTACTCTCTCATTTCATGCTCATGATATTACTTTCCTTTATTGTCTTTATTTTAAAGAAGAAATTAAAAAAATGATAAAAAAAATAAATTGAGAGACAAAAAGAAAATAAGGTACTTGAGAGAAATATTTAAAAATAGAGATATAATAATAGTCACATGGAGACAGATAAAGACATAAAAATAGATGTTTCGAAAGAATTAAGAAGATAGAAAAATAAACACAAAAGAAATATTGTTGTTGAAATTTTATAAATTAAATTAAGACACTAATTTGAATTGATTTTAATATAACTTTATATATTTATATTATTAATATTATATTAAAATTTTAAAAAATATTATTTGAAATCAATTAAACATTTTATTTTTGTGGTAATTTTTTTATTACTATTTATTTATTTATTTAATTTTAAGAAAATCATGATATGAAATATCTTTATGAACTTATTATAAATTTAAGCTTATATTTAAATAAGTAGAACAATTATTTTTTAAAATTTTTTTAATAGTTTATTTCCTTCAACTGAAGTACTTCTTCAATTTTGTAAAATGCATGAACCTTGATGTAATAATCGTAAAATTTAACAAAATTTCAATTAAAGAAAATTTAGAATAAAAGAGAGAATTTTGAAAATAGAGATAAAAATCGGTGAAAATAAATTTATTTATTACATGGATTAAAAAATTACAAAAGAAATATGAGAATTTACATTTTTTGGGTCAAAATGCAATTTCTTAAAAGTTCCGGGGTCAAAATGTAAATAAGAAAAAATTGCAAAGACCTCCCTCTAAAAGTGAATTTTTGCAGAAAGGACCCCCGGGATATTTTAAGGGGTTTTAGATATCGAGGAGCTTGTAATTTCTGGATTTCCTCTCTTTCCTCAGAAATTTTTCTTCTGAAATCCTCTAACTTCTCTTTAAGATTTCTCTGCATACGGACCTCAGATTTCGACACCACCACCGCCAACGGATTTAGGACGAAGAGTTCTACAAATTCATCTGATTGGTT
Source organism: Gleditsia sinensis (assembly GCA_037074535.1). Taxonomy (NCBI): domain Eukaryota; kingdom Viridiplantae; phylum Streptophyta; class Magnoliopsida; order Fabales; family Fabaceae; genus Gleditsia; species Gleditsia sinensis. The sequence continues at coordinate 79,766,151 of CM073463.1, read as the reverse complement.
TCTGGAGAATTGGCCAGAGATTGGTTGAAAAATTGAAGAAAAAATCGCTTAAAAAAGTAATATCTGAAACTCCTATCTGTGGTTGTCTAATGCAAAAACTAACATCATAGATCGATCCAGAAGGTACCGAAACTTTTGGATCTTAAATTTTAGGTCAACCCACCACCGCACGCGCCTCCATGTGCCTCTTCTTCCTTAGCGAGTGAAGCCAACGCGCAGCTCCTTGGACAGTGCGTGTAGCATGTGACAGCAGCCCCTATTTGCGTTGACCTGCATTGACCTGCGTTGATTGAGTCCCGGAGGGTAAATTTCACAAATTCAGAGTCATTTTCAAGGTTTTTGGACCTTCCGGACTCGATTTTGAGGTTTATTTTGTCAAATTCAGACCAGTAAAGAGGATTTTAGGGTTATCCAACTTGGTACCCTAATTTTGTGAGTAGATGATTCTTTTGATGACTTGCCTTTACTCTTCTTGAACTTTAAATTGATAAATGAGTATGTTTACAAGTTGTTTATACTTTTATATGTTTCTGAAATGATTTAGAATATCTGAAACGGTTACAATATGATATCTAATTCAAGAAGAGTAGGACTTTTGAAATGAATTTTGAAATACATTGAACATGTGATTTTTACATGTATTTTTCATTATATGGAAAAAAAATATGTTATGCACATGATATTAATTTATACAGTGATATGTTTGCCTTGGATATGGGCATGTATACGTAATTTCCTTGATTGGGAAGTTTTGACAGAAGAATATACTGAGAATGAAAATACTATTTTATAATAGTATCTCTATTTTGATTAATATGAAATATATGAGATTATGGTTTTATAGAGGAATCCTATTGAAAACACTGTCTGCTAACAGCAAATCATGTTAGTCCTGGTGCACCTTGATTGCCTCAGCTAGCAGGGGGTGGTGCTAGCCTCGTGTGAAGGCCAACACACGGGAGATGATATGTGATGGAGAGCGAAATGCCTCCTATATAGGAGATTTGCCAGTTATATGAGTTGTGATTTGCCTTCCCTTGCTGTGTGCTTGAGAAATATCCATATAGAGTCTCTTCGCGTATCCTCTTGAATGGTAGTAGGGCAAACCTCAGTGAAATGTTAAGTTTAGACAAATCTTATACCACCAAAATACAGAATGGGTTAAACTCTGACATGGGATCATCCAAATGTTTTCATAAGAATTATGTAGATGCATAACATGATTTTATTTGAAATGCGGGTTTCATATGAATGTACCTCTGAATTTTGCTTTTCAATGTGATAAGTTTTAAACTAAAGAGTACATTCATATATTGACCTAAGAGGTCATATGAGGAGTTATCTGCTTACTGAGTTGTAAAATTCACTACACGTGGTTGATATATTTTTCAGATAAAAACCCAGAGTTAGGTCCTCCGGCTTCTTGATCGACTAGGTGTCGTACTTCCGTGGTGAGCCTAAATTGTTTCTGGGCTCTCAGTGTTTAAATTGTAATATAAATATACTTTAGAGTTGCTCTGAACGCCACATGCAAGATCTTTGCTTTCGTTGTAATTTTTGTTAAGTGTGACTTTGACATGTATAATTAATTATATTGAAAACTTACTTGTGAATGTATGATATTATCCTGTTATGTCATAATGTGAAGTTGATCGCAAATAAATAGAGTTATTGAACAGTAGTGTTATTCGCGTTTTAAAATTAAGGGCATGACACTTGATTATAGATTATTGTAAAGTCACTTCTTTATTAAAATTATCTAGTAAGTTCTAATATGCTCCTTTCATTCTGTTAGGGGCTCAATTTATTTTTCTAGTAAAAAAATGAATTTGCACTATTAATTTTTACCAACAGTTTAATTTCAATTAGCGAAAGAAGTATAATTATTTTGTTTATTTTTCATATTACTGTAAAGAATTTTTTTAATTGATTTCAACTTCCGATTTTGAGGAAAATCATGTGGTAATCTAACATGAAAAAATTAATAATAATTACACTTTCTAACAATAAAAGAATAAAATTAGACAAAATTCAATAAAGATAAAACGATCCAGTGATAGGAACAAAAAGGAGATTAAAAGATAACATTAATAAACTTAATAATTTTTTTGCACATGTTGTCGCCAACATCAATTCTGATATCCTTCGTTATATTTGATTATTTAAAATAATTAATTATATTATGGTTCAAAACTTCAAATGTAAAGAAAATTACGAAATCAATTTCTAATAAAAACAAAAAAGGTACAATCACAAAGGATAATTTAAGCCTGAAATCATTAAATTTAATTAATTATTTTATCATCTTTTCATTAATTGTATAATGACTTTGTAAATTGTTTAATTTAAATCTCAAAGCTGCTTCTCTTTTGATTGATTTTATTTAGACATACAATAATTGTGAAAATTATTTAAGAACAATTTTCATACTTGAAGAGATATATGCTCAGGGGTTTCAGAGAAATATTTTTGGATTTTTTTAAATTTGTCTTTAATTTATTTCAATAACAATAAATTTTTTTACCTTAATCATTTTTTAAAATTAAATAGTTATTTTGAATTCTCAAAGATATATACATTATTAATTTGATTTTTAAAATTTTACCTTATTAATTTAGTATTTAATAAAAAATTAACTCAAGTTAAAAAAAATTTGAATTTATTTTATTAATAAATATTTAACATATTTTTTTATCTTATAACTGAAATTTTATATATTTTAACTAAAAATTTAGTTTTGTTAAATGTGAAAAAAGAAAAAAAAATGAATTTTCTATTTTTTGTGGCGACCTTAAGTCGCCACTGAAAGTTTAACTAGATAAATTTTTTACTTTTAGTGGCGACTATAGAAAGTCGCAACTAAAAATTTGCCTTTCCGTGGTGACCCATGAAGGTCACCACTAAAACTCCAATTTCTTGTAGTACAATGGTGTTCAAATTGTAATACATGATAAAAATAATATTTTTTTTAAATTTATTTCTGTCACGTATCATAATTTAGACATCGTTGGTAAATAAAAAATTATCCACCACCGATAAATCAAATATCAACTCAAAAAAGAAACTTATAGTTAACTATAACAATAATTTGCTCAGTCACACTCTGTCGTGCTGATCACCTAATCAAAAAATTATTCAATAATTTACAAAGATAATGTATTTGAAGTGCAAGGACAGTGGTTATATTCATAGGAAATTGATTCTTTACCTTCAATCCTAAAAACAAAATAGACATGGTCCACCACTCTTAGACGACGCACCTTTGGTCCACCAGAATTTCAAATAGACAAAATCGTCCTAGGGCTTAAGATTGATAGCGAATTATATTTTGATTAAAAAAAGCAAGGCTGCCACACAGCCAAATAACTAGCGCAGTATCTCTCACTTGACCGTCAGAAGTTGGTAATAGTGATTATTTTATCCGTGTCTTGCACATTATGGCTCAACTGACCAGTCGCATACATACGTTTCCGTTCACCACGAGATCACTTTAATTTTTTTATTTATTAATAATATTTAAATTATAATAAAAATAATTTTAAAAATATTATTTTTATCATAAATTAAAATTTAAATACTATTAATAAATAAAAAATTATTTATCATCGATGTATTAAATTAACTTTTTATATTGAAATGACATAAACTATAATTTGTCACAAGGTTAATCTCGTGGTTTTGATGCCGAGGTTTTTACCCTTTCTTTTTTAGCTTCTATGAAATTATTAAAAATAGGAGAAGAAAGTAAATATCATGATTCTTTTGTGAGATTGCTAGGTTTTATATGTATGTGCCTTTCGTGGGCATTAAATTATGGGTTTCAGAAGTGGCGAATGGGCCATGCATTTGTCTATTCCTCAATTTGTCATTTGAAAGTTCGCGATCGTTGCATGTAAAGACACCACCTCCTGAAAGAAACATAGGACGCTAATTTTTGTCTACCAAACTACAATTTAATTTGATGATATTCTTGAAAGAAACATAGGACGCTAAATTTTGCCACCAATAATTAATTAACTGCAAAGTAGCTGTAGACTTACAATGTTTGAAGGGATTTTGAAGGTGATGGGAAATGCTAATCTCTTCACTATTTATGTGCAGATTAGGAATCTCCTGGATTACTTTATAGAGACAGTGAGGGTCTAGTTATTAGCTTATTGATGTGGTTTCCAGGATTACTTTATGTATCAGAAACAACACAGTGACACGTATCAGTTGCGATTGATTTACAATCCTGAAAAACTTGATATCTTCTTGTATTGAATTGTAATGACTCAAATGAAGGGGTTCTTACCTCTTCCCCTTTTTCATGCTCCGTGAATATCTCGACTGAAATGTCTTCATTGATAGTTAGCAATGATTTTGCTGACCCATATGCATTAATCTCTTGAGCTAGTTAGGAACACTGTGGATCTTGATGTTTATTCACCACCTCAAGAGCTTCTGCATATACTTCCTGCTGAGTCATCCATTAGAGGATCAGATTGTGGTCCTCAAATTGGACCCAATAACCCAAAATTTGTCTTGGTATGCCTGATTGTGCAACGTGCATAGTACGCGTCTCTATGCGTTTCTTCTTTTTCCTCTTGTTGGGTTTCAAAAGTTGAAAACAGCAGAAATTTAAAAAATAGGAACCGAGAAAAGAAAAATTGGAGAAAGGCTCATATTATTTTTTATTCATAGCAAAAATTTATACAAAGAAAATAACTTCCTTCTTATTTTAATGCCATCTAGTGAACTGTTATAACTAATTGAAAATTTAAATAAAACAGATAATGCTATATATTATCTAAATGAAAATTTAAAATAACAGATAATGATAATCTTATGATAATGATAACTAAATAAGGATTTTTTGCTTAATTTTTTGCTAAAAATTTGGAACTAAAATGTCATCTTCAACACTCCTCCTTGGTATGTTTGTGACAAACACCAATCTTTTCTCTCTGAATTTCAAATCTTTTCTTAGATAATGCCTTTGTAACCAAATCTACAAGTTGATCTTTAGATGCACATGGAACTCAGATCACCTCGTTAGATTGTTGATGTAACAACTCTAAAATTTAATAATTTTTATTTATGAATGGATTATTAAAGAAAATAAAAGAGTATTGATATAATTGAAAAGTTTTAAGAATGAACATAAAAACTTATTAATATTTTTGGGGTCAAATTGTAATTTCTTAAAAGTTTAGAGATCAAAATATAAATAATAAAATTTGCAAGGATTTCCTCTAACAATTAGCAAATTGCTAATTGGTCCCTCCATTATTAATTAAGAAAAAAAGAAGAGACAAAAAATTCTTGGGGCAATGAATAGTATACATAGTAACTTTCTCTCTCATTATTTTTTCTCTCTAGATCTAGAGTACTTTTGAGTCTCTGATCTCAAAATTAAGGATTCCACTAGATTCAGGACGAAAAATACTATGATATTAATAGAATAATTTTTCAAATCAGCCGCAGAATCGCTGTAGATCAAAAGTGAAAAATCTTAGAAAAAAGTAAGTTATGAAACTCCTATTTAGATACCTCAAATTGAAAATATGATACCGTAGATGAATTCAAGAGATAGATAAATTATTGGATATGAAATTTCTCAATCATTTGACAACTTTTGGTGTCATAAACAGTAACTCTGACTGGTATAAATAGTTGTCACGACCCTAATTTTAGGGCACGTGAAATCCATATACCATACACATATATTTTCCATAAATGTACATAATGCCATTCTTTATCATATAAACCAATACATATAAGTTCCCATACACATATACAATATACAGTTTACGTCTATAAACACCAGAGTAACAGTAGAAGCAAGGATCCTGCCTGTGACATTCAGAACACACTCTAGAATACAAATACAATACAGTACAAATAATGTGAGCCTTGAAAGCAATGTAGGCTCACCCAGAGGGTAAGATCACCTATCCGCAGGACCAGACTCTGTCTCCTTATCTGAAAAATATTTCCACAACGTGTAGTGAGTTTTACAACTCAGTGAGCAGATAAGACCTTCTATAACCTCTAAGGTCAGCATATGGATGACTTATCCTTCAAACTTTATCATATAGAAAGTACAATTCAGAAGTACATCCATATGGAACCCGTATTTCAAATATCCTCATTTAACAATATAACCCAATATTCAAAATCCAAATACAGTACAATACGATAATAAACAAATACTTTGATGCAATAAAAGATTTCACATGCTTTAGGAGGTTTCCCTATTAGAACCAATACAATAAATAATCCCAAGCACACAGCAAGGGAGGGTAAATCACATATCAATAATAGGAGGCATCATGTTCTCCCCGATAACAATAATAGGAGGCATCCCGCTCTCCCCGATAACAATAACTCCCGTGTGTTAGCCGACACACGAGGTTAGCACCACCCCTGCTAGCTGAGGTATCAAGGTGCACCAGGGCTAACATTTCCTGCTGTTAGCAGACAGTGATTCCAATAGGATTCCTCCACAAATACCATATGCACATATACCATATAATTCAGTATAAACTTTTCAATATAAAACAGACTTTCAATCTCAGTATATTTTTCTATCCAAAACTTCCCAATCAGGGAATCACATATACATGCTCATATCCGAAGCAAACATATCACTGTATAGATCAATATCATGTGCATAATATATTTTATTTGCCATATAATAAAAAAATACGTGTAAAAATCACATGTTCAATGCCTTTCAAAATTCATCTATTAAAAATTACCCATTTTGGGTTTATCATATATATATGCCCTCTTTCCAAGGCAATCATATAACTTTATAAACCAATGCGTCATAGACAATATATTTCATTTACCATGCGGTAAGAAATGCATTTGAAATCATGTATTCAATAAGTTCAAAAATCTCATTTTCAGAACCATACTCTTCTTGAATTACATTTCCGATAGAAATCATTTCCAGATACTTTAATCCATTTCAGATACATATAAAAGTATAAATCACTTGTAATCATAATCAATAATTCATTTTAAATTCAAGAAGAGCATGTAATAAGCTATAGAAAGAAATATCTACTTACAAGGTAGGGCTCCAGATTGGACAACCCTAAAATGCACTTTTCTAATCTGAATTTGACCAAATAAGCTTCAAAAACGTGTCCGGAGGGTCCAAAAACCTTAAATGAGCTCGGGTACTGTTCACCGCCGGAAATACTATTCACCGCACTATTTATCGCCGGAATCACTATTCATCCGCCACTATTCACGCCGAAAATTACTATTCACCGCCACATAAAAAGTTACCAAATGACCGAAAAAATTATATATTCTAATGTTTATCAAGCTTCTGAACCCATCTACGGTGTCAGATTTCTAATTTGAGGTCTTTAAGTAAGGTTTTTCAAAACTTACCTTTTACCGAGATTTTCTACTTCAGATCTACGGCGATTCAACGGTTGATTTGAAAAACTGATCGGTCAAAATTGAAATACTCTTCGTCCTGAATCCAATAACAATTTCGGTTTTGAGATTGGAAGCCCTTAAACACTCCAAATCGAAAGGTAAAATTTGAGATTACTATTCACTCACTATGCATGCACTATTCTTTACTATATATCTTTTCGTTTTTTTTTCTTTCTGATATCTCGTCGCCTCCGTTTCATTTTATCATTCTGTTTTTTTTAAATATAATAATATTTATTAAATAATTAATAATAGGATTTTCTTTTATAAAAATTCATATAAATTCCATTTTTCATCATAAAATATCCCAAAAATTTCTAAAAATTTCCTTTCTCCTAAACCTTTAGTTAAACTCTTAAATCATGATTTTTCTTGATAAAAATCATATTAAAACCAATTTCTTTATTCATATTAAAAGAAAGAATATTTCTAAAAATACCATAAAAATTCAATAGAGGCCGATATAATTATTTTAAACAATACAATACTTCTTTTACTTAAAAGTCAACTTACTTTTAACAAATCATAATTATTTCTACATAAATAATAATATTTTTGCTAATAGCGCGCCAAAAATATAAATTCTCATATTTTTTTGTAATTCTTTAATCCATGTAATAAATATACATATTTTCACTGGTTCTTATCTCTATTGTCAAAATTCTTTTTTTTATTCTACATTCCCTTTAATTGGAATTTTTCGTTAAATTTTACGGTTATTACAATAGTGATTCTGATATTTATGAACTGTAACTCCAGCTAACATGAATAGTAATCCCCGTTGATGTGAATAGTATTTTTGGCCATGAATAGTGATCATCGGTTGACCGGCGTTGACTGAACTCTCAGAGTCATTTCCTAAATTTTTGGACCTTCCGGACTATTTTTTATGTCTATTTAATCAAATTTGAATTGGAAAAAATGTATTTTGAGACAGTCATTATATGGAAAGGTTGGGGAGTTAAGAGGAGCTCCTTCCAACCTTATGATATGAATGATGAGAATGTGGTTATTTACCCTTCCCATTGCTATATGCTTGGGATAAGATATGTATGAAGTGATTTGCTCTACCAAGCTTTGTGCTTGGGTATAAAAAAATTATAATAATGGTTCTGCTTTGAGTTTTTCTCTAAACATTTTTTTATAAAGAGTTATTTTTCTATTTTCTTATTTGAGTTTAAAATTATTGTTTATTATATTAAATCTTAAGATTTCAGAACTTCTCTTAACTAAATTTAGCCACTTTAAATTTTTAGTTTGTTGTTATATACATTGATTTAGATAATGTTATATTCTAGCATAATTTCTATTTATGAAAAATTCGTGCGTTTGGTCTGTTCTGTTTTAGTTATAGTAGGCTATATCTACTCATTGAGTTGTCAAACTCACTACACAATATTTCTATATTTTCATATAAAGATACAGAATCTAAACCTTCAGATAAGTGATCAGTTATGCAATATATTCTTTGGGTGAGCCTACTTTGTTTTCAAGGCTCGTTAATTTTGAGGTATATTGTACTTGTACTTTAGAGTATGCTCTAAATGCCACAAATAGGATCCTTACTTCTGTTGTTACTCTGATATGTATAAACTTGGTATGTATATTGTGTTTATATGAGAGAATCTATCTGTATCTGTTTCCATAATGAACGCTTATATTATACCTATTATAGTAAAGATCTGTCCATAAAGTATGTGTTCCACGTGCCCTTAAAGTAGGGGCGTGATAATTGAACTTCTTGAACAAAATTATACTTGATTTTGATATGTTTTGTCTTGCCATGAAACAAATTTTGATTTTTGTTAGTCATCTCAATCTCCTCCTACATTGTGATACGCACGAATTATGTATACAATTTGAGTGCAAGCGTACACTATTGTTATCAAGTGATAAAAATTAAGAGTATGAGTATCGTTTCTAAGAGGATTGTGATTATTAATTACTATCTTACTTTAATTCCAACTCTAATTGAATATCCGAATTCTTGATTTTATAATAAATATGAAAAAATAAAATAAAAAATATAACAAAAAATGAACATTTATGAAGAGAAATTTAACGAAGCAAACTCTAGGATTTCTGAATTCACCTTAATTACTCCCTCTTGCATTCCTAATCTTTTTAACTTAAAAAATTATAATCTAGTTGATAGTCGAGACGCTCTAAACAATCCACTAGCCTCTCTCGAAGCCTAACAGAAATATCTTTCGAATGCTAACCCACTATGTCTCCATGTAAATTATAACAAGTAAAGATTTATTAAGTTCTATGGTTCTCAATTAAGACTGTACAGACCATACAAGTATATCTTTATCTTACATGCAATCTATAGTTCCTACACAATGAACTTAACACATAAATCTCCTTTCGGTCTCATTATGATTAACCCATCATCTAATTAGTGGCCAGTCAATTAGAAGCATTAAGTATGGTGTAAAAATTCGATTAAGAAGAATAATTCATGTATTAAAAAGATTGAAACTACAAGAGTTCATAGTTAGGCTACATTGTAATCCTATAAAATGAATTAGTTCATACTCAAATATGAAATCAACTCAAAAAAATATATTTAAGAATAACTAAAAGAAATAAAAGAGAATTGGTGATAGAATAAAAACTCTAATCTTCATCTTCTAGTCAGGATCTTCTTCGATTTTTTTCTTTTTATCCACCGATATCCTTCTCAGACTGCGTACCTCTTTTCAAATAGATTTTTCAACCCACTGGATCAACATATTTCAAAATTCAAAATTAGAAATTTTTAGTTCGGCGTCGTTGTCACACTCCAATTTAATGGAACACAATTGACACGAATAACATATAACTTTACCCTTATTTTATTGTATACATGCTTCAAGTATATCACATATTATGAGTAAAACATATGTTCACAAGTTTTTAGTATAGTCAAATATACATGCCAAGTCTACATTTATCAATATTATAGCAGAAACAAGGATCTTGCCTGTGAAGTTCAAAGCATATTCTAGATTACAATTACATATTGTTTTAAACATTGTAAGCTTTGGAAGAAACATAGGTTCACCTAGAGAATATGACACACAACTGATCACATAGCTGCAGGACCAAACTCTGTATCTTTATCTGAAAAAAAAAATATAGATGTCGTGTAGTGAATTTGATAACTCAGTGAGCAGATAATACCTCCTATGACCTCTTAGGTCAACATATAAATATACTCATATATTAAAGTTTATCATATAGAAAATTACAGTTCAGACATATATCCATATGGGACCCACATTTCAAATATTTTCAGTTCAAACCACATTCAGATATCTAAAATTATATGCAATACGGTATGATCATTTTTCAAATATTTTTATGCATCAAAATATTTCTCATAAAAACATTAGGAGGATTCCGCATCAGAACCACTATATCAAAGTTCACGCCCTTTCGTACTTTGGTGGTGTAGGATTTTTCTATATTTAGCATCCTAACTAAGGTTTGTCCTACCACCATTCAAGAGGACACACGAATGGACTCTAATATGGGTATTTCCCAAGCACACAACAAGGGAGGCAAGTCATATATCATATAGTCGGCATCTCATCCAAATAGGAAGCATCCCGCTCTCTCCATCACATATCATATCCCGTGTGTTGGTCGTCACACGAGGCTAATACCACCCTTGCTAGTTGAGGTATCAAGGTGCACCAGAGCTAACATCACTTGCTATTAGCAAACAGTATTTCCAATAGGATTCCTCCATAGAAATTATCATTTACACATATACCATATCATCCAATATAAAGTTTTTAGTATAATACAGACTTTCAATCTCAGCATAGTTCATCTTTCATAAATTTTTCAATCAGGGTTTATTACATATACATGCCCTTTTTAAGGCAATCATATAATTTTATAAATCAATGTGACGTGCACAATATATTTCCTTTACCATATGATGAGAAATACATTTAAAATCACATATTCAATGAATTCAAAAATCTATTTTTAAAACCATACTCTTCTTGAATTATATACTAGATTATAAACAATTCAGATAATTTAAACCATTTCAAAGACATATAAAAGTATAAATAACTTGTAAATATAATCAATTATACATTTAAAGTTTAAGAAGAGCATAGGGTAAGTCATAGAAAGAATTATCTACTCACAAAGTTAGGGTTCCAAGTTGGACAACCTCAAAATCCATGTTTTCAGTCCAAATCTAGCCAAATAGACCCCAAAAATGAGTCTGGAGGGTCCAAAAACTTAGTAAATGATTGCAGATTTGCAAAATTTGATCTCTGAGAGCTTAGTCAACGTAGTTCAACGCATTAGGGCTGTTGGAACACGCGCTACACGCGCCACTGTAGGGGTTGTACGTGGGCTTCACTCGCTGAGGAAGAATCGGCACGTGGGGGCACGTGCAAGATAAGATCGACCTGAAATTTAAGATCCTAAAATTTTGGTACTTGCTGGATCCATCTATGGTGTTAGTTTTTGGGTTTGAGAATCACAGATAGGAGTTTTGGAAATTACCTCTTTAGGTGATTTTTTCCTCCATTTTTTGGCCAATTTTTTAGAAACCAATTAGATGGATTTGTAGAACTCTTCGTTCTGAGTCTGTTGGCGGTGGTGATGTCAATATCCGAGGTCTGAAAGTGCTAGAATTCTAGAAAGAGGTTTTGGGGTTTCGCGAGAGAAAAATTTGGAAGAGAGAGAAGAATTCAAATTTTTCAGCTCTTTGTGTAGCAGAGGCTCTAAAATATCCTAGGGCACTATTCTGTAAAAATTCAATTTTTGAGGGAGTTCCTTGCAAATTTTTCTTATTTACATTTTGACCCCTAAACTTTTAGAAAATTTCATTTTAACCCTAAAACGTAAATCTTTATATTAACTTATAATTCTTCAACCCATATAATAAATAAACATATTTTTAACGGTTCTTATCTCTATTTTCAAAATTCTCACTTTTATTTAAAAAAAAAATTAATTTAGGATTTTTTATTTTATTTTAAGGCTATTACATTACTTTCCTCCTTTAAAAAATTCGGTCCCCGAATTTCATTACCATAGTTATAAATAAACACTAACCTTATTCTTCAAACAAATGCGGGTATCTGGCGTGTATGTCATCCTCTTTTTCCCACGTAGCCTCCTCAGAAGAGTGATTTTGCCATATCACTTTCACTGTAGGTATTTCTTTTGAACACAATTTTTTTACTTGTCTGTCCACTATCGCTACTGGTTGTTCCTCATAAGTTAAGTATTCTCGTAATTGAATCTGTGGGCACTGTGTAACATATGTAGGATCCGGTAAATACTTCTGTAGCATAGACACATGAAAAACTGGATGGATATTACCCAATTCAGGTGGTAAAGCCAAACAATTAGCGACTGGGCCGATCTTATCAAAAATTTCAAATGGTCCTATGTACCGTGGACTTAATTCCCTTTCTTCCCAAATCTTACTACTCATTTCATAGGATATATTTTCAAAAAAACATGTTCACCTATGACAAATTCCAATGGTCGACATCTATTATCAACATAGGCTTTCTGTTTACTCTGAGCTGCTAATAACCTTTCCTTAATTAATTTTACCTTGACCAATGCATCTTGTACCATATCGAGCCTTGAAATCTTAGCTTCTCCCATCTAAAACCATCCGATCGGAGAACGGAAATGTCTACCATATAATGCCTCAAAAGAGACCATTTGTATACTAGCTTGGTAGCTATTGTTATAAGCAAATTTAACTAGGGGCAAGAATCTTTTCCAACTACCTTGAAAGTCTAACACACATGCCCGTAGCATGTCTTCCAATATTTGGATGGTTCGGTCATGCTGTCTATCTGTTTGAGGATGAAAAGTAGTCCTGAGATTTAATTTTGTGCCCAAAGTTTCTTGGAAGGCTCTCTAAAAACGAGCTGTGAATTGTGGTCCTCGATCAGAAACAATTGATATTAGCACTCCATGTAGCCTCACTATTTCATTCAAATATAAATTTGCATACTAAGCTACATTGTATGTGGTTTTCACTAGTAGAAAATATGCTAATTTAGTCAACCTATCAATGATAATCCATATTGAATCAAACCCTTTTGGTGTCCACGGTAGCTTTATAACAAAATCCATAGTTATTCTTTCCCATTTCCATTCAAATATCTTTATCTGCTGATGTAGTCTTGTAGGTCTTTGATGTTTTGCTTTTACCTGCTGACAAGTTAAATATCGAGAAACATAATCAATTATGTCTTTCTTCATACATTATCACCAATAAATTTCTTTTAAATCCTTATACATTTTAGTTATTCCAGGATGAATGGTATATATTGATTTATGGGCTTCCCTTAAAATCTCTTTCTTAAATTCTTCTTTATCAGGTACACACAACTGCTTGCCCAATCTCAGAATTCCTTCAGAGTCTATAGTAAATTCAACTTCACTGCCATTCTTCACCTCTTCAATTTTTTTGCATAAATAGGCATCATCTTTCTATGCCTTTTTCACCTACTCAATCAAAGACGATTGAAACTGTATATGGGCCAATAGTATCCCAAATTCCTTTACTTCCAATACTACCCGATGACTTTTCAACTTATGCATTTCTTTAACCAACGGCCTCCTTACCACTAAGATATGAGCCAAACTACTCATAGACTTCCTACTTAATGCATCAGCCACTACATTGGCCTTAACTGGATGATATAGTATTGTGCATTCATAATCTTTAAGTAATTCCATCTATCGTCTTTATCTCAAGTTAAGATCTTTTGTTGAAAAATATATTTGAGACTTTTATGATCTGTATAAATTTTACATGTCTTGCCATACAGATAATACCTCCAAATTTTGAAAGCAAAAACTACTGCTGCCATTTTCAAGTCATGAATCAAATAATTTTGCTCATGTGATGTAAGCTATCTAGATGCATATGCAATGACTCGACATGTTGTATCAACACACACCCTAATCCAATTCTCGATGCATCACAATATACTGTATATCCTCCGGTACCAGAAGGAATAGACAGTACTGGCGCCGTAGTCAAATATTTCTTGAGTTTCTGAAAACTTCTTTCACATTCATGTAATCAGTCAAATTTTATTTCCTTCCTTGTCAACCTTGTCAAAGGAGAAGATATTTTGAAAAATATTTAACGAATCTATGGTAATAGCCTGTTAAATCAAGAAAACTACAGATCTCTGTAATTGTCGTAGGGCATGGCCATTACTGCACTGCTTTTATTTTTTTAATATCAACTTGAATACCATCTTTGGTAACCACATGCCCTAGGAAAGTAACATTACTAAGTCAAAATTTATATTTTAAAAACTTGGCATACAGCTGGTGTTCTCTTAGGGTTTGCAAAGCTATCCCTAAATGTTGCTCATGCTCCTCTGAACTCTTTGAATATATCAGGATATCATCTATGAATACAATAACAAATTGATCTAAGAAAGGTTTAAATACTCTGTTCATCAAATCCATGAATGCAGCTAGGGCATTTGTTAAACCAAATGGCATTACTAAGAATTCATAGTGCCGATACCGAGTCCTAAAAACAATTTTCAAAATATCCTTCTTCTTTATCCTCAATTAATTATACCCAAATCTTAAATCAATTTTCAAAAAATATTGGGCACCCTGTAACTGATCAAATAAATCATTTATACGAGGTAATGGATACTTATTACACACTGTCACCTTATTCAATTGTCTATAATCAATACACAACCGTAACGATCCATCTTTCTTTTTCATAAATAGGATCAGAGCACCCAAAGAAAAAGTACTAGAGCGTATAAATTCCTTGTCTAACAAGTGTTGTAATTGGTTTTTCAATTTTTTGAGCTCAATCGGTGCCATTCTATATGGGGGTATAGACACTTGTTGAGTTTCAGAAAGTAAATCAATATCAAACTCAATTTCTTGTTCTAGAGATAACCATAGCAACTCCTTAGAAAATACATCAAAAAATTCTCTAATCACTGGAACCTACTCTATATTGGTATACTTCATATCAACATCTTTGACCACTGCTAAATACCCCTGACATCCTTTTTGTAGTAGCTTATGATATGTTAAAGTAGAGATTAAATTACTGGGTACTTCACTACAATCTCCTTGTATCAAAAAGAAAGATTCTCCAAGAATATTATACTTAATCAGCTTAAGGTGACAGTCTAAAATAGCATGACATGATGACAACCAATCCATTTTCAGTATCACATCAAAGTCTACCATATCTAGAACTATCAAATCTACAAGAGTCTCCTTATCTTCTATTGAAATCTCGCATGATTTATACACATCATTTACTAGTAAGAATTCTCTCATTAGAGTAGCAACCATAAAATAACAATGTAAACTAGTAGGATCTCTATTCAATTTCTTAGCAAAGCACGGTGATATATAAGAATGATTAGAACTAGGATTGAACAGTACATATGCTCTATGGGAACATATTGATAATGTACCTGTCATAACTATATTTGAGGCTTGAGCATCCTGTCATGTCAAAGCAAAAAACTTGAGCTTATTCTCGATCTCGACTTCCTGATCTTTTACCAATACCACTATTATTTGTTTGAACTGAAGCTGCTCTATTTGATCGTGCTGATACAGATGTAGGGAGTGAAGCTGGTTATACTGATACTTGACTAAAATTTCATAATTGTAGACAATTCTTCATCAAAAGACCTACTTGTCCACACGAAACTGTCCAGTATAAGGCTTGCTGTAAATGTGACATAGTGGAATTGATCTTGAATCCTGTTGACTAGCAGGTCTAATATCTCTTTGAATCATTCTTTGCTTATTGATATTGGCTAATGTCTGGTTAGAACTACTAGATCATGTTTGAGTTAAATGCTGTAGATTTTAAAATCTTGGTCCTTTGACATTAGGATTATAACTAGTATAGACATTACTATCTTGATCTCTTTTGCTTCTCCTTAGACCTTCTATGTCTGCTTGCTCTCATGTTTCCATCATTCTAGCACAATCCATAGTGTAATAACTGTAAAATTTAACAAAAATTTCAATTAAAGAAAATTTGGAATAAAAGATAGAATTTTAAAAATAGGGATAAGAACTGTGGAAAATATGTATATTTATTACATGGATTAAAGAATTACAAAAGAAATATAAGAATTTACGTTTTGGCGCGTAATTTTATTTTTAAATGATAGCTTTTGCTATAAGCAAATCTATTTTTATTTGTTTAAAAATGATTATGATTTGTTAAAAGTAAGTGGACTTTTAAATAAAATAATTATTAGTTTGCTTAAAATAATTATACCGGCCTCTAATGGATTTTTATGGTATTTTTAGAAATATTTTTTTTCTTTTAATATGTATAAGATATTTATTTTGAGATTTGTTTTATAACGATTTTTATCAAGAAAAATTATGATTTAAGAGTTTAATTAAAGATTTATGAGAATGAAAATTTTTAGAAATTTTTGAGATATTTTATGATGAAAAACAGAATTTATATGAATTTTATAAAAGAAAATTTTATTATTTTATAATTAAATAATAATAATTATTATTATTATTAAAAAAAAGGAAATAAATGAAAGGAGAAACGGTAGGAGAGGTATGGTCTGCAAACCGAAAAGAAACGAAGAGGAGTGAATAGTACCTCCAATCTTTTTTCTCGATCTGGAGTACCGATTGGCTTCTGATCTCAAAACTGAAGATATTATTGGATTTAGAACGAAGAGTACTACGGTTTTGACCGATCAGTTTTTCAAATTAGCCGTTGAATCACCGTAGATCTGAAGTAGAAAATCTCGATAAAAGGTAAGTTCTGAAAATCTTACTTAGAGATCTCCAATTAGAAATCTGACACTGTAGATGAATTCAGAAACTAGATAAACCTTAGGATATGAGTTTTTTTCGGTCATTTGGTAACTTTTTATGTGGCTGTGAATAGTGATTTCTGGCGGTACATAGTGACCAAGCTCCTAGAATCATTTCTAAAGTTTTTGGACTCCCCGGACACGTTTTTAAAGTTTATTTGGTCAAATTTAGACTTGGAAAAGAATATTTTAGGGATATCCAATCTGGAGCCCTATCTTGTGAGTAGATAACTCTTTCTATAACTTGCCCTATACTCTTCTTGAACTTTAATTGTATAATTGATTATGTTTACAAGTGATTTATGCTTTTTATATGTATCTGAAATTGATTAAGGTATCTGGAATTGATTACTATCGGAAATATAGTTCAAGAAGAGTATGGTTTTGAAAATGAGATTGTTGAACTCATTGAATATGTGATTTTAAATGAAATATATTGTATACGACGCATTGTTTTATAACGTTATTTGATTGCCTTGGAGAAAGGGTATATATATATGTGTGTGTGTGTGTGTGTGTGTGATAAACCCTGAATGGGTAATTTATAATAGATGAATTTTGAAATACATTGAACATGCAATTTTTACATATATTTTTCATTATATGGCAAAATGAAAAATGTTATGCACATGATATTGATTTATATAGTGATATGTATGTATATGTGATTCCTTGATTGGGAAGTTTTGACAGAGGAATGTACTGAGACTGAAAGCTCTATTTTGAATGTTATGTAAAGTTATAAATTGCCGAATATGATTGAATGACAAGCATAAAACTCATGGCGAGTTGTTTGATAATTATGCATTGCATTTGATGGATGTGCACTTTTATACATTTATATATATATATATATATATATATATATATATATATATGTATTGATGAATATTAACGAGTTATATGGCTTGAGATGGTATTGTGAAGGTGGTATTAGTGGTAATGTGAGGAGGCAGAAGGGTGATGAACTCACATTCCCTAATTACCTATTGTGATGATGACAATGGTAATGTGAGGAAGCAGAAGGGTGATGAACTCAGATTCCCTGTTGACCTATTGAAGTTGTAGTCAGTGGTAATGTGAGGAGGCAAAATGGTGATGAACTCACATTCCCTGATTACCTATTGTGACTGTAACTATGATAATGTAAGGAGGCAGAAGGGTGATGAACTCACATTCTATGTTTATCTATTGAGTATATTGAAAGTTGTGACATACATGAGCATTTTATAAAAAGAATGGATTTTTAATGCATAGTAAGTTTGATTTAAGATCATATTGTATTATATGTGGTTACAGATATTCGAATGTGATTTGAATTGAGAGAATTTGAAAATACGGGTCCCATATGGATGTATCTCTGAATTGTGATTTTCAATGTGATAAGTTTAAAAATAAAGAGTACATTCATATGTTGACCTGAGAGGTCATAGGAGGTATTGTCTGCTCACTGAGTTGTAAAACTCACTACACGATGTGGTTATATTTTTCATATAAAGACACAGAGTTTGGTCCAGCAGCCACGTGATCGACTAGGGGTTGTATTTCAGTGGTGAGCCTAAATTATTTCTTGACTTTCAGTGTTTACAAATGTAATATAATTGTACTCTAGAGTTGCTCTGAACGCCACAGGCAGGATCCTTGCTTCTGTTGTACTCTGATGTATATGTACTTGATTTGTATATGGTATCTATATGGAAAAACCTATATGTATCTGTTTCCTTAATAAAGGATTGGGATATTCATGTTTATGGAAAATATATGTTCATAATATACGTGTTTCACGTGCCCTAAAATTAGGGGTGTGACACATAGCTGCTAAATAAGTTGAAAAATGATTCATCTAAGAATCCACTGATTTAAATAATGGACGTATCAATCCCGAAACAAATATCTTAATTCTATCTTTTTCAGTATGAACCAAATATGGTGCATATTTAGACAATCGAGTAAAATGGATGTCATATTCAAAAACTGTCATGTTCGGTGTTTGTCTTAATTCTTCAAATTCTTTGACCCTTTTGTCTTTCTCACCCATTGGTAGGAAACGATTCATAAATACTTCCTTAAATTCATCCTACTCCATTGGTGGTAAAGTAACTGCTATTCCTTGTACCTGAGTCTCAAATCAAACTTGAGCCACATCTAATAGTTGAAATGACACTAGTTCAGCAAATCTTCTAGTAGAACACTCCAAAGCTCTGAACTCGTTCCACAGCATCAATGAATATCTATGGGTCTTCCTGAATATCTGACCTAAAAAAAGTTGGGGGTTTTAGATTAAGAAATTGCAGTAATGTCACCTTAATCCCTGTAAACTTGTTCTCTTGTTCAGCTGTTCTTCCCAGTTCTTACGTTTCAAGAGCATTTTATATGGCTTCTGTCCTGTTCTATTATAAATCCAGCCAATGTCTCTAAACTCCTATGTATGCTATCTGATAAAAGGGGTATTTTGAGTACTTAATGACTATATTTTATCCCCTAATTCATAGTAAACTTGTGGTTATTTCCCTACTTTTGGTTATGGTTTGCTCTGGATACTGCTTTGGTTGTTTTTATGCTTGTAGGTGAGCACAAGAGGCCAAGAAGCAATGGCAAACACTCATGAGAAGTGCCAAATGGATATAGAATATGTTGAGGAGGAAGCAAGGAGCAAGCCCACCAAAAATCAGCAAATTCTGAGCATGGCAGCATGCAGCACGGCCAGGCCGTGCTTGGTGGCATACAACACGGCCAGGCCGTGCTCTGGGCAAAATGTGTAGCATTCTCCCAGAAACCCGCCCGAAGCACGGCTAGGCCGTGTCTTGGGATACGGCCGTGCTGCGGGTCTGCGAACACCGTATTTTTTAGGGTTTTGGCCGCCCAAAGTGTTATATATTGAAGGGATTACGCAGCCAAAGGGGGGATAACACATTTTAGAACTTCTCCACTTAGTTTTAGGGTTAGGAAACACCTTAGGATTAGGATTAGAGTAGGATTAGAGTTTACTTTCATGTTCTTAACTTAGATTTGACAGCAATTCAGCATTATATTTCATTCTCCATCCAGGTTTTATCTTTCTATCTTTGCACTCATCTCTATTTCAACTCTTTCTCTTGGTTTGTATTGAATACTTCTGATTTGTTTAATGAATTTGGTTTTTGTTTCTGTTTCTATTATGCTTGAGTAGTTTTGATCTAGGGTTTTGGTAAACCCACTTATGGTGTAATGATACATTGTGCTGATTGAGTTAATGGAACCCTAATTGTGTTATCTATGGTTAATTAGGATTAGTTATTAAGCATTGGTTATATGAGTTGATGAATGTTTGGCCAATATTTATTACATCTTAGGATATTAGTTGATGGACTGAAAGGTAAAGATTGATATCGGAACCTAATAGTTAATTAGGAATATCTTAATAACGAAAGTAGTTTAAGGTTCTCTAGGAATGAATCAATCAGTGGGCACGAGAAAATCGATTAATTGTATTTCATAGTTGGCATAGAACTTAATGGACCTAGGTTGAACTAAAAACCACGAAAGTAGGCAATTGGATTAACCTAGGTACGATTAGTAACGCTTGAAAGAGGTTACTAGTTAATTAAGGCTAAACCATCCCCAATAACTTAGATAATTGCAATTAGAGGTATAAATTGGATGTTGAATATCATAAGTGTGGTGAACCGTAACCCTAGGTTTGTTTAATTGGTTTTCTTCATTTATTTAATTGTGACACTCTCTATCGCTTTACATCGATCTAGATAGCTCGTTTTGCATCATTCTAGTAATTGACCTGTGGGATACGACCCGTACTCACCGGACAAGCTACAGCTACGCCATGCTCTTGCTGTTATTTGGTAAAACTTACACACAACACTATCAATCATATCAGTTGTTTTATCATGTGGCTCTTAAGGGAGTTCTACTCTCTCCTCAAGAATTCTATCAGATACATGGATTAGTTCATCATGTCGCGGGGTTCTCATACCCCGTGCATGCCCTCTGCCTTTGTGTCTTCCTCTAGATCGGCCTCTACCACGACCTTTTTGTACTCAAATTATAGATTGTGTAGACTCTTCTATAGAGGGTGCACGATCTACGGCTTCTCTAATAATCGCTCTTGTTCTTAGCGGCATAATAGACTATATAGAACAAAACACCTTTTAAGATACCATAATATTCAATCAACCTTATACTAGGAACTTTAGCAAAATTGGAATAGAAAGGAAGTTAATATCCTATAGAATCCCTCAGCAGCACCTAAAGTATAAATATGTCTGGCTCATATCCATACTAAAGGTCCTACTAAAGAATCCTTTGTTCTGATAGCCACAGAAAAACTTAATGCTCTAATACTAACTTGTCACGCCCCAATTTAATGGAACGCGATTGACACGAATAACATATAACTTTATCCTTATTTTATTGCATACATACTTCAAGTATATCACATATTATGAGTAAAACATATGTTCATAAGTTTCTAGTATAGTCAAATATACATGCCAAGTCTACAATTATCAATATTACAGCAGAAGCAGAGATCTTACCTGTGGCGTTTAAAGCATACTCTAGATTATAATTACATATTGTTTTAAACATTGTGAGCCTTGGAAGCAATGTAGGTTCACGCAAATAATATGACAACCAGCTGATCATGTAGCTGCAAGACCAAACTATGTACTTTATCTGAAAAAAAAACGTAGATGTTGATAGTGAGTTTGACAACTCAGTGAACAAATAATATCTCCTATGACCTCTTAGGTCAACACATAGATATACTCATATATTAAAGTTTATCATATAGAAAATTATAGTTTAGAAGTATATTCATATAGGAGCCGCATTTCAAATATTCTCAGTTCAAGCCATATTTAGATATCTAAAATCATATGCAATACGGTATGATTATTTTTCAAATATTTTTATGTGTCAAAATATTTCTCATAAAAACATTAGGAGGATTCTGCATCAGAACCACCATATCAGAGTTTACGCGTTTCCGTACTTTGGTGGTATAGGATTTGCCTATGCTTAGCATGCCAACTAAAGTTTTTCCTACCACCATTCAAGAGGATAGGCGAAGGAACTCTAATATGGGTATTTCCTAAGCACACAACAAGGGAGGTAAGTCACATATCATATAGTCGGCATCTCGTCCAAATAGGAGGCATACCGTTCTCCATCACATATCATATCCTGTGTGGTGGCCGTCACCTGAGGATAGCACCACCCCTGCTATCTGAGGTATCAAGGTGCACCAAGACTAACATCACTTACTATTAGCAAACAGTGTTTCTAATATAATTTCTCTACATAAATTATCATTTACACATATACCATATCATCCAATACATAGTTTTCAGTATAATACAGACTTTCAGTCTTAGCACAGTTCATCTTTCATAAATTTTTCAATCAGGGTTTATCACATATACATGCCCTTTTTCAAGGCAATCATATAGTTTTATAAATCAATGTGACGTGCACAATATATTTCCTTTACTATATGATGAGAAATACATTTAAAATCACATATTCAATGAATTCAAAAATTTATTTTTAAAACCATACTCTTCTTGAACTATATACCAGATTGTAAATAATTCAGATAATTTAATCTATTTTAGAGACATATAAAAGTATAAATAACTTATAAACATAATCAATTATACATTTAAAATTCAAGAAGAGCATGAGGTAAGTCATAGAAAGAATTATCTACCCACAAAGTTAGGGTTCCAAGTTGGATAACCCTAAAATCTACGTTTCTAGTCCAAATCTAGCCAAATAGATCTCAAAAATGAGTCCAGAGGGTCCAAAAACCTAGGAAGTGACTCTGGATTCGCGAAATTTGGCCTCTGGGAGCTCGGTCAATGCATCAGGGCTATTGGGACACATGTTGTATAAGCCATTGCAGGGGCTGCACGTGGGCTTTACTCGCCAAGGAAAAACTGGTGCATGGGGGCACGTGCAAGGTAGGATCGACCTGAAATTTGATATCCTAAGGTTTCGGTACCTGTTAGATCTATCTATAGTGTTAGTTTTTGGGTTTGAGAACCACAAATAGGAGTTTTAGAAATTACCTCTTTAGGTGTTTTTTTCCTTCACTTTTTGGCCAATCTCCGACCAATTTTCCAAAAACCAATTAGATGAATTTTTAAAACTTTGTTTTGAGTCTGTTGGGAGTGTTGGTGTCTAAATCTGAGGTCCAGAAATGCTAGAATTCTAGAGAGAGGTTTTAGGGTTTCGGTAGAGAAAAATTTGGGAGAGAGAAGAATCCGAATTTTTCATCTCCTTGGGTGTCAAAGGCTCTAAATATCCTAGGGAACCATTTTGCAAAAAATTAATTTTCGAGGGAGGTCTTTGTAAATTTTTCTTATTTGCATTTTGACACCTAAACTTTTAAAAAATTACATTTTGACCCCAAAACATAAATCCTTATATTAACTTATAATTCTTCTACCCATGTAATAAATAAACATATTTTCAACGATTTTTATCTCTATTTTCAAAATTCTCACTTTTATTCAAAATTTTCTTTAATTTAGAATTTTCTTTAATTTTAAGGCTATTACAGTCGCGACGCTATCTTCTTGCTGTCACGATGCCACCTTTCTCTCTTGGTGTCACGACACTATGGCCCTTTTATGTTTCTCTTTTCGTGTCATTATTTCTTTCTTTTCTATTCTTTCGCCTCTTTTTTTTCTCTTTTCTCTTTTCTGCAAAAATTCAAAATTATTTCCTAGCTAATTTAATATAAAACCTTATTTAAAAATATATAATTATTATATTAAAAATTCACTTATCAAATATCTCCAAACTTAAATTATTGCTTGTCCTTAAGCAAACTCACAATTGTCGCTAAACACAAATAAGATATGGTAGTTAAAATTTTTTTGCCTAAGATTTTAGTAATAACAAACCAGAGAATATTTTTAAATATTATAGTAATGTATATTTTTATTTCAAATGTAATTTAAATTTTTTTATATTCAAATCCTAAGAGTATGTGTGTGGATAATCCTTAAAAATTTAATTATTAGCATCCAGATAAGTTTATGTCCTTCAAAATTTATTAATTGAGATATCTAAATTAATGAGGTTTTAGGAACTTCATAAACTTATTTTTCATGTCACTCTCTATTAATGTCAACTAAGCACTACACTTAGAATCAATAGGACTTTCCTAAACTTGTAATGTGTCTTGGGTTCAAGGTAGGATAAAAGATATTAAACCAAGCTCAAATCAACTAAATACACATGAGCATTGTAAATTCTTTTGTAGAGCTTCTAGAATTTATCAAGAGATTTTTGCCCAAACTTATTTTTCAGCTCCCTTTTTCATTCTATCACTTCATTCATATTTTTCAATTTTTTTTCATTCACACACGCGCACACACAGACACACACACACACACACACACACACACATATATATATAGCTCAGCTTCCTTCTTCTTCTTATTCCATGCTCTACCCTTCCACCCTTTTAACAATATATCTCTTAACAAAATATTTTAATAATAATCATGCATATGAGTGAAAAGGGTAAAAATAAAGATATTTTTATTTTTTGGCTTATTTAATAGTATAGGTATCAAAGCAAAGGTTTAATTATACTCAAAGTAGGGAGACTAAGAATATAAACATTTAAAGGTCTACTTGAAAGGCTCAAACAATCTAAAAATGCATAAATCATCTCATAAATTAGGTGTTAGTCTAAGATTTTATCTCAAGCATCAATCAAATAAGTTCTAAAGTCCTTTTGAGATAATATATATTATTTAAGTCACATAAACCTTCTCTAAATGCATAATGAATTAAATGCCTAAGGATTTAGTGCTCAATATTCTCAGAATTTTTCAGAAAAAAATTGTATATTACAAAAGAATTAACTATATACATAGCTAAAATATTATCAAATATTCATAAGTTATTGATTTTCAATTCAATCCAGTCATTGGCTACCTGCTCAAATAGAATATTTCAAGCATGCATTCACATAAATCTTCTTTTACGAGGTTCATTTAATCCTGAATACATGTATTCATTTGTTCAAAATTTTGTACCCAATTAATACCCCCAAACTTAAAAGTGAACATTGTTCCCAATGTTAAAAAGGTAAATGATAAAAAAATTATAGAGAGAAAATGGATAAAAGGATTGTGTGCATGACTTCCCTGTTTACTGGTCGTCGTCCTCCTCATCAACTTCGCTGGGATCATGCAACCTAAGAGGGGCGGAGGAGGTACAGCTGATGGTGGGAGTAATAGAACTGACAGATCATGCATATGACTGGCACATTGATGAAAATATTGAGTGATGGATGTGTGACATTCAGCATTATGCCTGGCTAGAACTGTGAGATTAGCAATGTAATATATAGCCATGGCAGTAATGTTCCGTTGTATTAGTTATTGCTCTTCCCATATATCTGTCATGGTGGGTGTGGCAGCTGTGCGCCCAACGGTGTAGAGCTACTCCCTGGTGCTGAGTGATTTGCCTTTATGGTGGTTTCGGGGCCTTTATACCTTTCAATGTCCATGGATGTGATGGGTTTCATAGGATGCACCAAAGTTTCACTAGGTTCTCATTGAACACCATTGTTAGCACATAAAGTAGTAATTAAGTCAGGGACAAATAGACTACCTACCTTAGAGTGAATAAAATGAAGAATGGATGTATAGATCATGTGTCCCACATTCATTGACATTCCTTTCATTATAGCAAAAATTACCAATGTATTATTCAGTCGAACAATACTTTTGTGAGCAGCTAGCATAAGACACACTGAGACAAAGTAGTGCCAAGCCTTCGCATTCCTGTTTAGGGTTGAGTATAGGGTCGGGTTGGGTCAGGTTGATCGGTTTATCAACCCGATCCGATAAAAATCAGGTTGGAAAAAAATCACCCGAACCCGACCGAACTTTGAAGCAATTTGAAAATTTTGGGTTAATTTGGATCGGGTTCGTCGAGTTAGATCGGTTTCGGTCGGATTAGGTCGCGTTTGTCGGGTCGGGTCTAAGAATTTTTTTTTGAAAAATAACCCGACAAACCCGTTTGAATCCAATTTTTTGAAAAAATTCAACCCGTTTCAACCCGCTCACCCGACCTAAATTGACTTTTTTTATCGGGTTGGGTTGGATTGGATCGGATTATCGGATTTGTGCTCACCCCTATTCCTGTTTAATGCGCTTCTATCCAAATGGCTAAGGTCTCCACTACTAGTAGTCTTCCACCTGGCGCTAGGGGTGCATAATGTCTTAATGACCTCAATAAAATTAATCTCACCTTTAGAAAATGTAGTATACTTATCGGGCTCAATATTAGGAAGCCTATATAAGGCATTGGTGACATGTGGAGAGCATAATATCTGTTGTCCACACACATACGCCCATAGTTCTGGCTAGCTATGGCATTAGAGTAAAATTCTTGAATTACGGGTACCACACTTGGTTGAGGTTGGCCACAAAAAACTTGCTAGCCTCTATTCTAAATGTTGGGCAAGAAGGAGATGTCATCATCGGGTAGTTGAAAACCTCTTTCTTGAATTATATCCTTACAGATCACTATATTAATGCGATGCTCAAAGACTTCCTTATTATAAAATATTGTAGGATTAAATTTCAGAGTATTTGATGCCCTTCTTTTTCTTGAAGGGCCGGTTTGAGCATCGTGTGGATTCATTATGAATGAATATCTCAGTTACCTATGTATACATAATAGAATTGTAAAACAATAATAAAAAAGTAGTGGCTACATAAATAAACACAAAGATGTCACATAGGGCACACTACTCATTCAAGCATTTTGACGAGCAGGTAGTGGGTGTCCTAGTAGAAATCTAATCTCTCTCAATCTGACTTTTTAATGTGAGCTAATAATAAATTGTGAAAGACTTAATCAATCTGAGCAAGGAGTCCATATAAAGTTAGAACAACAAACACACACCAAAGCCTTTTATTGCGCATAAACAGAGGAGATAATTCAAGAACTCACAGATCAATTGAGTGTTCTCCCAAACTAGAGTAATAGATGGTCGGTGGGGGGAAGTGGGGAGCTTGCGGTGGTCTGGGTGGCAATGGGATGCTGGGTCGACAGTGGGGCACTCGATTTTCTCGCCCTTACTATCGTGACACCCTTTTATTTAGAAGTGTGGTGTCGTGATGCTAAGCAACTGGCATCACAACACCATTTTTTTCTAATGTCGCGACACTAGGTTAGAGAGTTGTAACACCATTTTTTTTTGTTGCCTCCCTGAAAGTGTTGTCTTTAACATCTTGTAGCCAGACGGTGGTACAGTTAGCTTGAGTCCTGGAGTGTCATAGAGACTTTTTGAAAATTTGGTCCTCCATTAATATATTCTTTTAGTTTTTGTCTATTAACCTTGAAACTTTACCCAATACCTTGAATTTCTATAGCACCATAAGGAAAAAATTTAGTAATTAAATAAGTACCAGACCATTTAGAACGAAGTTTATCTGGGAATAGGCATAGGCGGGAGTTGAAGTGTAATATCCCCAAATTTTTATTTTTAAATAATATTTTATTATAAACAAGTATATATTTTTTAAATGACTATGCATGTTTTGCTGGAAGTAAATATTATTTTTTTAAATAATTATTGTTTTGCTTAAAATAATTATATTAGCCTCTAATAAATTTTTGTTGTATTTTTAGAACTATTCTTTCTTTAATTATGTATAAAGATATTTATTTTGTGATTTTTTTATTAATATTTTTATAAAAAAAAAGTCATGATTTAAAAGTTTAACTAAAGGTTCATGGGAATGTAAATTTTTAAAAAAATTTGGAATGTTTTAGGATGAAAAACGGTATTTATATGAATATATATAAAATAAATCATATTATTCAATTATTAAATTATTATTATTATTATAAAATAATAAAAGAGAAAAGGGGAAGGGGGAGACATAATGAAGAGGAATGCGAAAATCTACGAAATCGATGAATAGTGAAATAGTATGAATTGTATGTCTATATTTTCTCTCTAAATCTGGAGTGCCAATTTTGGCTTCTGATCTCAAAACTAAAGGTACCACTGGATTCAGGATGAAGAATACTACAATTTTTATTGAACAATTTCTCAAATTAGCCGTAGAATCGTCGTAGATCAGAAATAGAAAATCTCATAAAAATATAAACTCTAAAACTCTTATTTAGAGACCTCAAATTAGAAATCAGACACCGTAGATAGAGTCAGGAGCTAGATAAACCTTAGGATATGAATTTTTTTAGCTATCTGACAATTTTTTATTCTTGGTGAATAGTATTTTTCGATGATGAATAGTTTTTCGACTGTAAATAGTATTTTTCAGTCATAAATAGTGACTAAATTTTTAGAGTCATTTCCTTGATTATTGGACCTTTCGGACACTTTTTGAAGTCTGTTTAATCAAATGTGGATTGGAAAAGAGTATTTTAGAGCTGTCCAATTTGGAGCTTTTACCCTGTGAATAGATAATATTTTCTATGACATGTTTTTATTGCCCATTTCCCCTTATGAATATTTGAGATTGATAAGTTTGCATTTATTTAAAGTTTCGTTCATGTTAGGGATTTTAAGTATACGGGACAAGCATAAATATTTTTGTACACTCCATTATCTTTTGATTGGCATGAACTAGAAATGGAAATGTGCTTTGAATATGTTATGATATTGGACTTATATTGTGAATTGAAAAACTGTATTGGAACCTCTATTTTGTAGCTAACTTTCCTTAAAGTATTCTTTATGTTTACGAGCAAGAATGTAAGAATTTCACTGTTTGCTTGACTTTTATGCTATGATGAATGATGATGTTTTACAATTATGTTATGTATGCATTCTCGGGAATTAGGGGTGCACAAAGTGTGCCAAGTATGCTCCACTTCCCCCACAATTGGCCAATAATAGGAGATACATAACCCTTTGCAAGTATGGAAATGCATTGGATAAGTAGACCAAATGTTATGGGTCCTTAATGTGACCAAGATGATAATGTATGCATAAGTTGTCAGTGTCTGAGTTTAGTGGAAATGATTGAATTGTTTTAAGGATTGAGCTGTATATTACTTTTACGAGATTTTAGCTAAATTGAGGTTGTCATATCATATCTTTGTTTTCAAATAATCACATTCCATTTGTAATAACCGTAAAATTTAACGAAAATTCCAATTAAAGGAAATTTAGAATAAAAGAAAGAATTTTGACAATAGAGATAAGATCCGTAGAAAATATGTATATTTATTACATGGATTAAAGAATTACAAAAGAAAAATGAGAATTTATATTTTGGCGCGCTATAAGCAAATATATTTTTATTTGTTTAAAAATGATTATGTTTTGCTAAAAGTAAGTAGACTTTTAAGTAAAAGAAGTATTGTATTGCTTAAAATAATTATACCGGCCTCTATTGAATTTTTATGGTATTTTTAGAAATATTCTTTCTTTTAATATGAATTAAGATATTTGTTTTGAAATTTATTTTATTATGATTTTTATTAAGAAAAATCATGATTTAAGAGTTTAACTAAAGATTTATGAGAATGGAAATTTTTAAGAATTTTTGGGATATTTTATGATAAAAAATAGAATTTATATGAATTTTTATAAAAGAAAATCCTATTATTAATTATTTAATAATTATTATTATATTTAAAAAAAAAACAAACCTCAGAAACCATAAACGAAACCGGGGGCGACTGCGTCGAATTCGAAGAAAAATCGAAAAAAATAAATAGTAATGAATAGTGTAGGAATAGTAACATCCAACATTTTCTTTCGATTTGGAGTACCGATTGCCTTCCGATATCAAAATTGAACGTGTTATTGGATTCAGGACGAAGAGTACTTCAGTTTTGACCGATCAGTTTTTCAAATCAACCGTTGAATCGTCGTAGATCTAAAGTAGAAAATCTCGGTAAAAGGTAAGTTCTGAAAAACCTTACTTAGGGACTTCTAATTAGAAATCTGACTCCGTAGATAGATTCAGAAACTAGATAAATATTAGGATATAAAATTGTTTTGTTGATTCAGTAAAATTTTTGTGACAGTGAATAGTATTTTTCGGCGATGAATAGTGTTTTTCAGCATGAATAGTATTTTTCGGCGGTGAACAGTAACCAATCTCATTTAAGGTTTTTGGACCTTCCGGACTCGATTTTGGGGTCTGTTTTACCGAATGCAGACCAGGAACTAGGATTTTAGGGTTGTCCAATCTGGAGCCCTTACCGGTGAGTGGGTTTTTTCATACTATAGCGCATGTATTACGAATTCGGTTTATAACTCTCTCTCTCATATGATTTTAACTAGTTGGAATGTATACTAAATTGTTTTACCGCTTTGAAAACCAATATGTTCCAACCATGTTAGAAATTATAAATTTAAATCCTAGCTGAACTCTAGGTATGCAGGGCAAGCATCTAGGCTGATAATTCTCCATTTGAGCTAAATTTATAGAAATGCGAACTTAGTCATAGAAATGAACTAGGTTAGCCATGAAATGATTTGATGCATGATGAGCATCTATGTGACGTCTACGGACGATCTATGTTTAAAAGGGAAAGTTTATGATTATAAAGGTCTCCATGGGAATTCATAGATGAGATATATTTTAGTACGGAATTTTATGCATGAAAAGAGCTAGATGGAGAATTATAGGTTTAGTGTAAAGTTATTGAAATGTTTTACTTTAAACTCTTTGAATAGCATATTTCAAATGTTTTCTATTGGAGGGACCCTTTTAGATCACTGTTAGCTAGCCGCAGGGAGTGCTAGCCCTGGTGCACCATGGTCATATGAAGGCTTCGACCTAGGATACTGTGACGGGCATATGACTGCCTAAGACACAAGGATTTAGGGTGGACTTATGTCTACGCCTACAGTGATTACCATACCCTTGCTATGTGCTTGGGGGATTTAGGGTGGACTTATATCTACGCCTACAGTGATTACCCTACCCTTGCTGTGTGCTTGGGGGAGATGATAGATCTGTTAGGAAAGACCTCCAATAAACTAGTGCATTTTTCTTAAAGATTAAATATTTCTAAACAATCTCATTCATCATTGTTATTGCATAAATAACTTCATTTATTACTTACCATGCATAATTGATTTGCTCTACTGTTACTGATTTAATCATATTTTATCTTTTGAACATACATTTAAACTGTTTAACTTTTCTTTCAATAAATTATGGTTAAATGCTTAATGTTTCTATTATTATCTTTACACTTTGATTTTAAATTATTAAACTCATTGCGAAACATTCGTGCTTGGTTTGCCCTGTTTCTGTTATAGTGTGATTTATCCATTCACTTAAATGTGGTAATTTCACCCCTCTTCTGTTTCCTCCCCACAGAGAGTCAGAGAAACTTTGATCCAGCTACAGCTCTGTAGGAGGCTGAATATAGCATTGGTGAGCCCCAGTTTGGGCAAGGCTCTGTTGTACTGGTTGTATAATTTAGTTTATGTTTAGTGTATCTCCATGAACATACAGGCAGGATCCTCGCTTCTTGCGTATTTTGATGTGTTGTTTGAAAAACGGTTTTATATTTTACAACGATGTTGGTATTATGAGGCCTTGGGCCAAGTTGAATCATATGAATATTATGAGGCCATGGGCCAAGTTGAATCACAGATGTTGGATTCATGATATATATATATATATATATATATATATATATATATATATATATATATATATATATATATATATGGCATATGTGGCCAGTTATATTTATTATGTACTCTGGATTGTGTGCTGGATGTTTGTGCATGCTATGTGTTAGGCTTGCGGTTAGGGGGAAACCCTTATGCCGTGCCGGTCATGTGTTCCATCATTTGGGACCGTGACACCATTTTTATTAGATGTCCCTTATTTCTTGATATTTATCATTGAAAATGTTACATGTTTTTAGAGAAGAAAAATGGATTATCTATACATTGGCTTATATGATTATGTGAAAAACTCATGCCTTAAATTGTCCCATTATGTTATAACATATGTTATCTACCCACTGAGTTGGTGATTTACTCATTGAGTTGTCAAACTCACTACACGATATTTTCACATTTTTTTTCAGATAAAGATAAAGAGTCTAATCCTTCAAATAGGTGATCAGCTAGACAACATATTTTCTGGATCAACCTACTTTATTTCTAAGGCTCATAGATTTTGGTTATATTGTATTTGTAATATAGAGTATGCTCTGAATGCTACAAGCAGGATCTCTACTTCTGTTGTACTTTGATGTTATAGATTTAGTCTATTTATTGTGTATACATGAGAGAACTTATCTGAATCAGTTTCCATAATGAAGGATTGAATTATACATGTTATGAAAAAAAAATCTATTAGTAAATTATGTGTTTCACGCGCCCTTAAAAGTAGGGACGTGACATGAAGAGTAAAACTTTATGCCCTGGATAGAACTATCTTGCCATTATTTTCTTGTCATGCCATAATTTGGTTCTTTCTTTGTAAAGCTTGGCATTTTCGTAAGCCCCCTGGCGTAGTTCTTCCATCTCATTTAATTGAAGAAGTCTTTTGCGTCTTGCAACTTGCAGATCAAAACTTAATTTCTTAATTGCCTAATTAGCTTGATGCTCTAATTCTACTGGTAATTGACAAACTTTTCTAAATACCAAGCGGTAAGGGGACATGTCAATAGGTGTTTTGAACGCTATTCTACATGCCCATAATGTATCATCTAACTTTGTGGGCCAATCTTTATGTTAAAGCTTACTGTCTTTTCTAAAATCCACTTTAACTCTTTATTGGAGATTTCAATTTGGCCGCTCGTTTGGGAATGATATGCTATGGCTATTTTATGTTTCACCCCATACCTGGTGAGGAGGATATTAAATTTTTTATTGCAGAAGTGCTTACCTCCATAACTTATGATTGCTCTTGGAATGCCAAAGCATGTGAAAATATTTTTTAAAAAAAGACTGAGTACCACTTTGGAATCATTGGATGGTAGTGCTACTGCTTCAACCTATTTAGAAACATAATCAATAGGTACTAAAATGTATTAATTTCTAAAGGATGATGGGAAAGGTCCCATAAAATCAATGCCTCATACATCAAATAGTTCTACCTCTAAAACGTTATTTAGAGGCATTTCATGTCTGTGGAAATACCTCCCGTTCTCTGACATCAGTCACATGCAGCTATGTATGCTTGAGCATCTTTGAATAAAGTGGGCCAGTAAAAACTAGATTGCAGTACTTTGGTTGCTGTTCTATTGGCTCTAAATTGACCACCATATTCTGACGAGTGACAATGATCTAAGATGCTTCTAATTTCTTCTTTTGGCACACATCTTCTTATTACTTGATTAGAGCAACGCTTAAATAGGTATGGGTCCTCCTAAATATAGTGCTTGGCGTCAGCCAAGAATTTCTTCTTATATTGGCTGGATAAATCTGGAGGTAGCATATTGCATGCCAAATAATTAGTAAAATCAGCAAACCAAGGCATATTATCTAATTGAATAACAAATAATTGTTCATCTGAAAATGTTTCTCTAATTGGTGCTTGGGGTCCTTCTTCAATACCTCCATTCTTTAAGCGAGATAGGTTGTCAGCCACTAAATTTTCTGTGTCTTTTTTATCTCTAATTTCTAAGTTAAATTCTTGCAGCAAAAGAACCCATCTTATTAATCTTGGTTTGACATTTTTTTTTCAATTAAATATTTAATGGCAGAATGATCAATGTAAACTATAGCTTTAGTGTCAATAAAATAAGATCGAAATTTATCAAAGGCTATGTTTGGCAAAAATAGCTGATAAGCTAGTTGAAAGCTGAAAAGCTAATTTTTAGCTGATAGCTGAAAGCTGTTAAGCTAATTTATTGAATTAAAAGTGTTTGGTAAAATTAGCTATTGAATTAGCTGATAAATGTAAAATTACATAAAAGTACATACTTATATAAAATTTATCATTTTTTGTTAGTAATTATATTTTATTATGTAATCCTAAAAAATACAAGAATATAATTTGTTAGTTTTAATTTTTTTTTCTCTTTTACTCTGTGATTATTTTTCATCAGTATTCTAAGAATATAAACTCATCCACTTTTAGGAAGTGCCGCTTGATTAGTATAAGAAAAGTGCACACAAAAAACTTGAAGATCAATAAATTGCGTCAAGGGTCATGAGTATAATAGTATTGGAATTTGAATAAAATAACAAGGATAAAAAAGGAATAAAATTATAAAAGCTATACGCTATAAGCTATACGCTACTTAAAGTAGCGTATGAAAATACGCTATAAGCTACTCAAATAAGTTTGTTTACCAAATACCTCTAATTTGGTCAAACAAGCTTATAAGCTAGTCAAATACACTATAAGCTAACTTATTTGACTTGTCAAACATACTCAAAGTAAAAACTACCATCAATAATTCTTTTTGAATTGTCACATAATTTATTTGCGCATTATTAAATAGTATGAAAGATCTTACCTCTTCTTTGGTCTAATACCGCCTCTATCGCATGGTCACTTGTATCACACATAAACTTAAATAATAAATTTTAATCACGCCCAATTATAACAAGAATACAAATTCTTTTTCTATCAACTTAAGTCTAGCTACCAAACGAGATCTCGTAGTTTCCCTTTTAAATGACAATATTCTCAATGTGCAAAATCATCATTTACTTTAAGTCTTTGTGTAATTGAATATTTTAATTAAGATTAATATTATACTTAAGATTAAGATTAATATCATTTCCCTTTTAAATTTTAAAATTTGATATAAGTATTTGTATATTTTAAAACAATAATTCAAATACTTATATCTAATAAATTTGTATATATCGTATAATCTAATTTTTTTTCAGAATTTTACTCTAAAATAAATATTAATATAAATTTTTAAATATATTTTATTTCACTTTTAAAATAAAAAATGGAGGTTTTTTTTGTTAAAAAAATGGAGTTAGTTTGAAATTTGTATGACTCTTTTTTTTTTTTTTTTGTTATGAAATGAACCAACTAATTGGTTAATATCTTAGTACAGAATAAAGATAGTCAGACCAAGCGCCCAAACGCAGGCCACAACACGAAGAAAATTATGGGCACGACGACTTCTCTTCAGTCTGTTGGGCTCTGGCATTTGCAAACGCAGGCTTCACAGGCTCTGCTCGAGGGAAGGGGCTTCTTCTCCCCAGGAAGAAGGAAGCTTTCCCTCTATCGCTACCTTCAAAACCCCTACGATTTTAAGAAGCCTACTGTTCCCGCTTATGTTTTCAAGAAATGTGGCAGAGTCATCGTCAATTCCAGTTCTACCTCAATAGCAACTACAACTACGGCAGTATCATCTGATGAAGATGAGACAGTATTGGATGTGGGAGAGATAAAGCACAAGTACTGCAAGTGGCAATGGAGGGGTCAGTATTTCATCAATTACTTCGTTTATTCTGATGCAGATTCACCGATCATTCCTCCTTTGCTGCTTGTTCATGGCTTCGGTGCCTCAATTCCTCACTGGCGCAGATAAAGGGGTCTATAACCAATTGTTTCCCCTCCACCCATTTTTTATTTAGTTATTATCCGTGTTTATCACGTTCCTGTGGTCTTTAATAGCCATGAGATTAATATATATATATATATATATATATATATATATATATATATATTACGTGGGAAGACAATAGACTACTGTGTCCAGGAGATGATGACAATCTCTTTCTGCTGCAATTTATACATAATGGAATTCTGAATTCTAATACGCCATCGTTATCATCGACGGAATTCGAACTAAGTTAAGACCATTTGTAGCCCAAATTGAGATTCTAAATCATTCGATTAATAATGCTTTTCAAATTTATACAAGTTAATTATATAGTAAAACCAATTTATCATCGCCTATTTCCTTACTAGAATTGTCAATCACCCTTTTCCCAGCAATGTCAAGTGTGCAGATTCCCCTCCAAGGGGTCTGAAATCTGTTTTAGCCTGTTGTAAGACTACACTGTAGAACAATGCCTTCCACAATCTGCAAGGCAGAGTGGATGGTTAAATCAAAGGAGAGGCTTATGTTATAAATATATTTGGTACGTTGTTGACTTCATACCAAATATCTTGGATACCATGGCCAAATATCATAGTATTTAAGATTCGTATGTGTAGTATGATAGTTGAAAGTTGTCATTTATAGGATATAATTAGTATTTTATAAAAGTTATAAAGGCTACAACTTTAGGGATATGAGATCCCTATGGCTTTTTAATTTTAAGTGGCATGAGATGTTATCCAAATTGGTGTCATCTTATGTATGCTGATATCTTGGATTATACCAATCATCTTACATACCAGTATACCCAATATTGGCATCTTGAATGTCTCCTAACATGAAAGATAAGAGGATAGTGTGTCAAACGTCTCTTAAATCTTGATATGTCAGGAATAACTGCTGATATATGACAATCTGATCTGTAATTGGCTTTTCCCTGTGTGGCCATTTGATATATGAATCTCTATGCATTTCAAATGTAAAATATGGAAAGATGGATGTACCAAAAAAAAATATGGCAAGATGAAGGAAGTCTCTTCAATTAATATTTTCTCTATACAAGAGTGGCCTTTGAGCTATTTAAGTATTTATATATCAGTTTCCCACAAGGTTGAGTTTCTTTCAGGAATATCAAGACATTAGCCCACGATCATACTGTTTATGCCATTGATCTTCTGGGTTTTGGGGCTTTGGATAAGCCCCCAGGCTTTTCATATACCATGGAAACATGGGCTCAGGTATCTCCTGTGAGATTTTAGTTGGACATCAAGCTTCAGCATTACAAATTTACCTTGCTGATCCGGTATTCACTATAAACAGTTGATCCTGGATTTCTTGGTGGAAGTTATTCAAAAGCCAACTGTACTAATAGGGAATTCTGTCGGAAGTCTTGCTTGTGTCATTGCTGCCTCAGGTATGTTTGATTTTGACGTATTCCTTTATGGCTGAATCTTAATTTCTCTGTGAAGCAGTCTATCACTTATAGAGTTTGCTTCAGAAACATCTTGTTTGCCTTATGTGTCCATTATAGTCTCCAACCAGATTCAGGTCAGACTCTTGTTCGAGGACTTGTGCTGTTAAATTGTGCTGGTGGTATGAACAATAAGGCAATTGTTGATGACTGGAGAATTAAGCTATTATTACCTTTGCTTTGGCTGGTAGATTTTTTATTGAAGCAAAAGGTAATTGCCTCAGCAATTTTTGAGCGTGTTAAACAGAGGTATTGTCTTCATTTTAGGCAGACATCTTCAACATTTTATAAGAATCAATCCAAAATTGTGTATGCTTGAATGCAGAGAGAATTTGAGGAAAGTTTTGCTGTCTGTGTACGGAAATAAGGAGAATGTAGATGAAGAATTGGTGGAGGTAATATTTTACAGTTCTGCTTTTAATATTGGGCAAGACTTAAGAAACAGTTTTTTTACGGGCATGCTATCAAATTCTTCCATAAAAACATAATAAGTAGACATCTTTTTTTTCAAGTTAGCAGCACATTATTAACTCATTCAAAGAAGCTCTTCCACTGTTCGACATGTAAGAACCTCATAGCAACAAAAACACCTCATGAACTGCTCTTTAATTTTTTTTTTTCATTTAATATTCTCCCTTTCCATAGAAAGCATTTACTCAGAATTGGAATTTTTGCGTCTTTTTATAT
This sequence comes from Gleditsia sinensis, assembly GCA_037074535.1. Taxonomy (NCBI): domain Eukaryota; kingdom Viridiplantae; phylum Streptophyta; class Magnoliopsida; order Fabales; family Fabaceae; genus Gleditsia; species Gleditsia sinensis. The sequence continues at coordinate 79,728,189 of CM073463.1, read as the reverse complement.
GCAGATCATTAGGGAACCAGCAAATGATTTTGGGGCCTTGGATGCCTTTGTTTCCATTGTAACGAGGCCACTGGGGCCTAGCCCAGTGCAGCTGATGCCAAGAATCTCCCTGCCTGTTTTAGTTTTATGGGGAGATCAAGACCCATTTACTCCACTTGATGGGCCTGTTGGCAAGTACTTTTCTTCATTGCCTTCTCAACAAGAAAACGTTAAACTCTCCATACTAGAGAGGGTTGGACATTGTCCCCACGATGACAGACCTGACTCAGTCCATGAAAAACTGCTTCCCTGGTTGGCGACTCTTTCCGCTTCATAGCAGAGCGTGCATTACTCAGATGCTGCAACCAGTTATTAAACCTTTAAAAGCTTTAATTGGAGATTCCTTGTTTTAAAACCACCATGTGTATCTCGTCTGTGTAGATCATGTTGATTGTATTCATTTACAGCAACTATAGATCACATAATCAATTATAATACAATGGAATTGAGGTTTTCTTGTGGTTATCATATTTTGTTGAGAGAAGATGTAATTCATTATTTTGTGGATTAAGCTTATAGAGCAATCGTGTTTGTTAGCAGTAAGGTAGTATGACTTGTACTATAATTTAAATCTGTTTACTTGACATACTTATCCTTGTACTCAATCCGCTTTGATTATTATTTGTGTATTAATGTACATATAACTGTGTCGGTACTGGTACCGAAGGTTTGGGAAAAGGTTACCTGGAATTGACGGACGAAGAACTCATGAGGCAGTGCGAGATGCATACCTTCAAGTCGTCTGGACCACGAGGTCAGCATCGCAACAAGCGCGAGTCTGCGGTTCGCCTCAAGCACCTTCCTACTGGTATTATTGCGCAGGCCATTTTTTGTTTTGCCCATTCTCGTCCTCAATTTCATTTTGGCTCCCATTCTCATATTGGGTCTCTTGCATTTCCCTGTAGGCTGCTGAGGATCAATCCCAGCACCGGAATCATGCTTCCGCCTTAACTCGCCTCCATACTCAGATAGCTCTTAAAGGTATTAGCTGCTATTCCAATTTGATACCATAAGATTTTTAGAGAAATTGAGGGTCTAGTTATTATAGATGTCGTTTCCAGAATTACTTTATGAATCAGAAAGAACACAGTGACACGTCTCAGTTGCTATGGATTTACAATCCTGAAAAACTTGGGAGTATCTTCTTGTATTGAATTGTAATGACTCAAGTGAAGGGGTTCTTGCTTCTTCCCCTTTTTCATGCTCCATGAATACCTTGACTGAAATGTCTTCATTGATAATTAGCAATGATTTTGCTGACCGATATGCATTAATCTCTTGAGCTAGTTAGGAACACTGTGGATCTTGATGCTTATTCACCACCTCAAGGGCTTCTGCAAATACTTCCTGCTAAGTCATCCATTAGAGGATCAGATTGTGGTCCTCAAATTGGACCCAATAACCCAAAATTTGTCTTGGTATGTTTGTGCAACGTGCATAGCAGGGGTCTCTATGCGTTTCTTCTTTTTTCTATTATAAAAATCAATCTACGGAATAGGGACTGGATTGCAGCTTGTAATAATTCTGGTCTTTCTCTACAGGAAATGCAAACTCTATTGGATCTCATTTTTGCAGTTGAGGGATCTATCTCAGAAGCTGCAAAGTTTCTCGGTTCTCGGGTATATCCTATACCTTTCATCTCTAACATTTTATTTCTGTAGTTGAGCTCATAAAGCCTTGTTTTTGTAATTATGACGTTCGTTATATGGACTTTATGATTTAGAGAATCAGTTAGGGGTGAATTAATATTTTTTACACGTTTCTCCATAAGTTATGACTTAGAAGCTAGATATAGGATGAGGAGCAAACATGATATTAAGTTGAAATGATTAGAAAGCTAATGACGAAAAATACGTGATGTAGTTAAACTTTTGTTTAAACATAAGCATCTGGACCTTTAGGCCAGCATTGTGCTGTAAAGATTTACGTGTTTGGTGTACTATTATCTTGACCTTGGTATTTTAGATGTCAGGCATTATTCAAGATGCCTGAATTTGGTACACTAGTGTTTAAGATGCCTACTGTCTTCCAAAATTCTGTTGTGTCAAATGATAACATTTTAGGTGGTATCTCATATCATTCAAAAACTATAGCAATCTCACATTTTACTACTTTTAATATATTTTTAGCTTTGTTAGCTTTTATAAAATACTAACTGTATCCTTTTAATGGAAACTTTTAATTTCATTCTAAACATGGAACTCTTAAATATCATGGTATCTCATACTATGGTATCTAAGATAACAGAAGATATGAGATCATGGTATAGCAGATATTTCCTTAGTGTAGATATGTGGTTGATATATTCAAAGGCTGACTTCCCTGTTAGACTTATTTGAACGTTTCCATATTTACTATGGTGTTTAATATAAATATTGCAGATTAAGTACGGGGGCACTGTCACGATTGATCCTATCAGATGATTCTCTTAGAATGGCAGTAAATGAGCCGCGGGCATTAAAGTTAAACTTAGGGATGGCTTCTAGAAATATTGGATAATTAGCTCACTCATTGCAATCTGATTTGTACCATGTTTTCTTTTTCTTTTTTTAAATAACATTTGCACTTTACATTTTGGCTATAAAATACAAACAACAATAATTAAGCCTTTTCCCACTAGATGGGGTCGGTTACATGGATCAAACGGCGTCATAGTGGCCTATCATGGATGAGATCAATAGATAAGTTATTAACTATTAAATTATTTTTAATAGTTTTACTTATTGTTTTTTTTTGCCTCCCTCTACATCTAATTATTAGACTATTCTCCATCCGATCTACTCTTCTCACTAGGATTTCTGTAGGTCTTCTCCACACATGGCCAAACCACCTTAAGCGAGATTCAACCATCTTCTCTACAATAGGTGCTATCCCAACCTTCTTTCTAATGCACTCATTTCTAATCATATCTCTTCTGGTGTGTCCACACATCCAGCGCAACATTCTCATCTCTGCAACGTTGAGTTTATCTTCATGTTGTCTTTTAACCGCCCAACATTCAGTACCATATAATATAGTAGGTCTTATAGCCATACGGTAAAATTTTTCTTTAACTTTGAGCGGCACTTTTTTATCACAAATGATACTCGAAACTTTTCTCTATTTCATCCATCCAGCTTGAATCCTATAATTTACGTCCTCCTTTACTTCGCCATCATTTTGTATAATAGACTCAAGGTATTTAAAACTTGTAACTTGTTTTAATATATAGTCTCCAAGTTTCACGTCTACATTCGTATTTGTTCGTCTCTTACTAAAAATACATTTCATATATTCTGTTTTATTTCTACTTATCCGAAAACCCTGTGTTTCTAAAATTTGTCTCCATGACTCTAACTTCATATTTATTTCCTCTTTCGATTCACCAACTAAGACTATATCATCTGCAAAAATCATGCATTGAGGCCCCAACTCTTGTATAGGTTCAGTAACTGCGTCCAAAATCAAATTAAAAAGATACGGACTCAAAGAAGACCCTTGATGTAGTCCAATAGTTATGGAAAAATATTTTGTATTCCCATTTTGTGTTCTTACGCAAGTCGTTATTCTGTCGTATATGTCTTTGATTGCTCGAATATACGCAATACGTACTCCTTTCTTTTCTAAAGCTTTCCATAGAATTTCTCTTTAACACTTTGTCATATGCCTTTCCTAGATCAATAAAAACCATATGCAAATCTTTCTGTCTGCTTTGATACCTTTCCATCAATCTCCGTAGTAAATAAATTGCTTTCATAGTTGACCTTCTTGACATAAATTCAAACTGATTCTCTGTAATTTGAGTCTCTTGTCTTAATCTTTGCTCAATAATCTTTTCCCATAACTTCATAGTGTGGCTCATGAGTTTAATCTCCCGATAGTTAGAACAGTTCTGTATGTCTCCTTTATTTTTATATATAGGGATTAAAGTACTTCTTCTCCATTCATCCGACATTTTCTTAGATTTCATTATCATATTAAACAACTTAGTGAGCCAACTTATACCTTTCCTTCGTAAACTTTTCCACACCTCAATAGGTATATTATCAGGTCCTACTGCTTTGTCATTATCCATTCTCTTCAAAGCCTTCTCTACTTCAAACTCTTGAATTCTACGATAAAAGGTATAATTACGGTCCTCTTCTGCAATATTAAGTCTGTCAGAGTTGCAGGTCAATTCATGTTCTTCGTTAAAAAGTCCTTAAAAGTAACTCTTCCATCGTGTTTGGATATCATGCTCCATTACCAAAACATTACTTTCTTCATCTTTAATACATTTCACTTGATTTAGGTCCCTTGTCTTTCTTTCCCTACCCTTTGCAAACTTGTAAATTTTTCTTTCTCCTTTTTTAGTTCCTAAAGATTGATATAACCCCTCAAAAACTCTAGTTCTTACTTCACTCACAGCTTTCTTAGGGTCTTTCTTAGCCGCTTTATATTTATCCCAAATTGTATTATCTTTACATAAGTGCCACTTCTTATAACATTCTCTTTTAACCTTAATTTTATCTTGCACCTCTACATCCCACCACTAAGATTCTTTATCCTTAGGTCCAACGCTTCTTGATTCTCCAAGTATCTCTCTTACTATATTCCTAATCCCTTTGGCCATCTCGTCCCATATATCATTAGCATTTCCTTGGACCTCCTAAAACCTCACTTCCTCCACTCTTCTTTGAAAATTCCTTTGTTGTTCATTTTTCAAAGACCACCACCTAATTCTAGGAATAGTTTTCTTACTCTTTCTTTCTACCCTTCTCATAACTCATACGTCCAAAACTAAAACTCTGTGTTGGGTAACCAAGCTCTCACCGGGTATGACTTTACAATTTGTGCATAATTTTTTATTTGATTTTCTTACCAAGAAAAAATCTATTTGAGAGCTTGCTCCTCCACTCTTGTATGTGATAAGATGTTCTATCCACTTTCTAAAGCAAGTATTTGCTATGGTAAAATTATAGGCTAAAGAAATTGGTGATTTGAAGAAGTATTGGAACCTTGAGTAAATTTTTGTTGCTTGTTTTCTATGGCTGAAAAGGAATGGTCACTTCAACATGTATTGCCATGTACGTGGAGTACTTTTTTAATTTAAAACAACTTCTCAGAAAAGCTTTAAAAATATTCTCTCTCTAAGTATTTTTTTCATAAGCATATCCAAATGAGCTCTTGAAAAAGCATGACACCATCTTTTGTTTTGTATGCTTTGTTCTCTGCTTCCTTAAATGATCTAGACTTTTATCTAACGAACAGTAACATGAAATCCTTTTTATGGAGCATGAACAGGGTATGAAGCCTCTTAAGTAGGAGCTCTCTAAGGATTTTTATAGATACAGATACAATTTACTCTCAACTTTCTTTAGAGTTACCATTGTGGATATAATTATGGGGCAAACAGAAAGTTCAATTTGTATGGAAATTGGTCAAATCATGAAAAATTATGTCTCCAGCCACCACTCTACTAGATCATATTAAGTTATTTTAAAGTTTTCTTTTGGTTGTAGATTCTATTCAATTTTGGAATTATCCATCAAAACATGCTTTACTTGCTTAGTTAATAGTTATTGTCTGTGTTAACCAATTGACATTGGAGATCAACATATGCCTCATTGTAATAATTTATAGAATGAAAACTTATTACTCTTACATTTTTACTTTTAGATCTACTGCTTTGAGCAAAAGACAGGATAGATAGTTTACTTTACTATTTGTCCTCATATGATCACTAATCTTGAAGAATGTGCAATTTTACAGTTCTTATGATTGGAGCTACCAACGATATATCCTTTCAGAGTGTAGTTTTCCACACAAAGCTTCTGGTTTGTGGCATGGAATCAATTTATTTGCAGAAGAAAATTAGTTGAAGGCTATTTAATTATATTCATGTAAATTTTGATATGGTAAAAAGGAATCTATAAGCTGATGGAGGGGGGCACCAGTTTTTAAGATTATAGAGAAGTATGCAATATTAGTAGTTAATTAAGCGCTGAATTGGATGAAGCTGGTGCTGTATGGTATGCTGAAGGACCATCAACCTGGCAGCCTAAAAGACAACCTGCAGTTTTACAATTGCTGGCTTTATTTATTAACTTCCTCGTTTTCTTACCTTTTTTTAATATTTTTTTTGTAATCCATGGTTGATGATTCTAATAATCATATAGCTTGAAACAATGAGTAGATCACACTTGGTCGTTGTGTATGGAACATAGATGCAATCATACTGCCCTGGAGATTCATGGCTTTATATGGTTGTCTATTTGCTTTTATCTTTGCTGCAAAGCCTTTTCTTCTCATTCGCAGTATTCTCTAGTTGTATGTATAGACTATTTTATATTCCTTCTTGGATTCTCTTCATTTTTCGTTGCCCATTATGTAAATTAACAATTCATCTATCTTTCTCATGGTCAAGTTCCAGTAAGATTTTGGTTGAACGCCAAACCTGAGATAAAATAAAAGTGACGTGGCATAAGCGGTAAAAATTTGTTGAAATTCTTTCTTTTCCTCCACTCTGTTATGGCGATTGTCACTTGCCTTAGTGCTTCTTGATCTTGGTAATTTTTGTTCGGACTGATTAATCTTGGTAATTATGAGTCAACACTTCCCATCCTTGTTTCGGACACATTGGGTCTCCATAGCTAGAGAGTCAGATCTTCAGACTTAGTGCTGCAATATTACCTTTCAGCTCTATGAATGTTGTTGGCCTACAAGTAAAAGAGCAAATAGCAGCGGTTACAGCCCGCCGCAAACCCACAAGCTATATAACGGCGGTTTTCTATGACCGCTGAAAACATAAGAGTAATAAATAGTTTTTAGATAATTTAAAATTTACAAATTAAAGTAATTATCTTTGCAAGTCAAAATTATAAAAAAAAATTAGTAGTTAAAGAAAGCTTATGGTATAATCTTTTTGGTTTTTTTCACGTGACACTAATTAAAATATTAAATAAATTAGAAATAATAAAATACAATCACCAATAATATTAATAATTGAAGGTAACTCTACTCTTTACCGAGATTCTCTTTCATGGCTGAGTGGTAGCTCGAGAAGGTGGACATAACGATAGTAGCTTTCCATGAGAAATATTACTTTTGGGTAGAAATTATGTGAAGAAAGATGCGAGAGAATATGCCTTACATTCAAATCAAATCAATAATAGCGAGCAACAAACCTTTTAAAATAAAATAATAATACGCCTTCTTCTTTTAAAATAAATTTAAGCTATAGGTTTTCTTTATTATAATATATATATACATATATATATATATATATACATATACATATACATATATATATATATATATATGTATATATATATATATACATATATATATATATATATCAAGTTATTTTGATTATGGTATCTTAAATATTAAGTGACATTTAAAATATTTGTATTTAATTATTATACTTGTGTTCAAAACACTTCTTAAGTGTTTAGTGTATAGTAATTCTCATCATGATATTTTGGATGTTAAGCCTTATTTAAAATGTGTCTCTAATATAAAAAATTATAATAAAATTACTTAAGATCTTATATAACACCTTAATTTCTTAAAATAATATATGAAATGTATGAAGTTAGAATCATGCAGACAAATTTTAGAAATACATAATTTTTGTATAAGTAGAAATAAAATAATATATAAAATGTATTTTTAATAAAAAACGAACAAATACAAATTTAGATATAAAATTTTAGAGATTATATATTAAAATAAGTTATAAATTTTAAATATTTTGAGTCTATTATATAAAATGACAGTAAAGTAAAGAAAGACGTAAATTATAGAATTTAAGTAGGATTGATAAAATGAAAAAAAGTTTCGAGTGTCGTTTGTGATAAAAAAATATCGTTCAAAGTTAAAAGATACAGTTATAAGACCTGCTATATTGTATGGTACTGAATGTTGGACGGTCAAAAGAAAATATGAAAATAAATTTAATGTTGTAGAAATGAGAATGTTGTTTTAGATGTGTGGACACACCACCAGAAGAGATATGATTAAAAATGAATACATTATAGAGAAGGTTGGGGTAGCACCTACCGTAGAAAATATGGTAAAATCTCGTTTAAGGTAATTTGGTCATATGTAAAGAAAATTTATAGAAATTTTAGTAAAAAGAATATATCAAATGAAAAATAGTCCGATAATTAGAGATAGAAAAAAGTCAAAAAAAATAATAAGTGAAACTATTAAGAATAAATTAATAATTTATTTATTGATTTTATTTATAATAGGTTACTGTAGCACCGTTTAATTTATGTAACTGACCCCACCTAATAAAAAAAATTGTTGTTATTGATTAATTTTGGTAATTATGAGTCAACACTTCCCATCCTTTGTTTCGGACACATTGGGTCTCCATAGCTAGAGAGTCAGATCTTCAGACTTAGTGCTGCGATACTACCTTTCAGCTCTGTGAATGTTGGCCTACAAGTAAAAGAGCAAATAGCAGCGGTTCCAGCCCGCCACAAACCCACAAGCTATATAATGGCGGTTTTCTATGACCGCTGAAAACATAAGAGTAATAAATAGTTTTTCGATAATTTAAAATTTACAAATTAAAGTAATTATCTTTGCAAATCAAAATTATAAAAAGTTTTAGTAGTTAAAGAAAGCTTATGGTATAACCTTTATGGTATTTTTCACGTGACACTAATTAAAATATTAAATAAATTAGAAATAATAAAATACAATCACCAATAATATTAATAGGGAGTCATCTTCGAATTGAAGGTACCTCTACTCTTTACTGAGATTCTCTTTTATGGCTGAGTGGTAACTCGAGAAGGTGGACATAACAATACTAGCTTTCCATGAGAAATATTACTTTTGGGTAGAAATTATGTGAAGAAAGATGCGAGAGAATATGCCTTACATTCAAATCAAATCAATAATAGCGAGCGACAAACCTTTTAAAATAAAATAATAATAGCGAGTGACACGCCTTCTTCTTTTTAAATAAATTTAAGCTATAGGTTTTCTTGATTATAATATATATATATATATATATATATATATATATATATATATATATATATATATATATATATATATATATCAAGTTATTTTGATTATGGTATCTTAAATAGTAAGTGACATTTAAAATATTTGTATTTAATTATTATACTTGTGTTCAAAACACTTAGGTGTTTAGTGTAAAGTAATTCTCATCATGATACTTTGGATGTTAAGCCTTATTTAAAATGTGTGTCTAATATAAAAAATATAATAAAATTTTTTAAGATCTTATATAACACCTTAATTTCTTGGATAATAATAAGTGTTTTGGATTATATACCAATACACTAAACACAAGAATTTTGAATAATAGGTGGCATTCAATATCAAGATGACAGTGTACTGAAACTTTTTTTAGAATGATGACACTATTAAAGATAGTTTATATACTGTGACAATAATAATATTGAAACTAATGAGCGACGTTTTTATAGTTTTAATTAATATTCAATAGAAATTATTGTAATTTCCGAACTATAGTAGGAGAATTTCTCATGGATGATTGGCCTTGCACGTATGATATGTTAGAAAATTAATTTTTACCCATTTAAAAATTCATATATAAATATGTAGTATAGCATAATTTTAGAGAATTATATAAGAATATTTGAATGACAATTTATGTATATAGCATTATTGAAGAATTTTTTTTTATAAAATAATAGTTACAAAAATTTTTTAAAGAAAATAATTATCTCTGTCTAATGCACAAAATTGAATCGTCTAATAGTACCTTATCCTCATATTAGTTAGTAAATTGACATCCACTAGTGGCACCTTTTTTATTTTGTAATCTTTTATTCATTTCATTTCATAATGAAAGGTTCTGAAAACAGACTATGTTGACTTCTCTGTCTTGTTTATTTTATATGTTTTCTTATCTGCTCTTAGGCTATTTGGGTCATGTACATATTTTATTTAAGAAAAAAAAATTATATTTTTCTAATTGTGATTTCTTCTCTAATATATTAATTTTTGTAATTAATTATCTAATTTATTGTTCATATTATATTTAATTGTTTATGATCTAAATTAGACATTAATTTTAACAGTAATTATTTAAAATATAGTAAATTATCTTTCCATTTGCTTGACATTTCATTATGCTATCTCTTCTTTTTTTTTTTTATAAAAAAATTATTTCGATAATTTTATATAGCTACTGTTAAAGTTATATCTAAGAGTTGATATTTGATACACTATTTATAGATAATTTTTTATCTACTAACGATATTTAGATCATATACTACGTGTCAAAAATAATTTTTAAAAATATATTATTTTTAACACGTGTTATAATTTGAATACTGCTGATGGACAAAACTAATGATAGATCAAATTATTTTTCTAAATCTAATTAAATAGTAGGAGATCAAAAGCAATAAATTAATTATATTAAAGGGTCAATTACAAATAAATCATGAGAGTAAACATAAATATGAGATTGGTCTAGTGGTTAAGTATACTAACAAACCTTATATACTAGCAAAGGTTTGATACGTTGTTATCTCGTCCTATAGTATAATATATCGAAGTACGAAAAAAAATATAAGAATTGGTCTAATGATTGAGAAGTATATTCTCTACTTTGATTATTTCTGTTTGAATTTTGTAACTAGCATTGAAGAGATTTATTCATATTTTAACAATTACATGATTAAAATTTAGATGAAAAATGTCATAAAATAGCTAAATAATTACATAAAGAGATTGAATGATATACTTTAATACAAAAATGATTTTTTATTTATATTATTATTTAATGTATTGTTGGTGGAGTTAAAAATTTTACAAATGTTACGCCAAATATTGAGACGTGACAAAGTTGATGAATTATATTAATATTTTTAATAATTTTATCATGTATTAATATTTAACGTGGTGTTGATGAAAATTTTAATTTTACTAATTATATATATAAAAAATTATAAAATATGATAAGATGGATAATGATTACTTATAGAAGATATAATAATTATTATTTTTTTAAAAAGCTGTCACTGTGATATTGATAGGTGAAAGTTAATATGTGGACTTTCAAATTATTATTTGTCATGTATTAATATTTAATGTAGCGTTAATAAAAATTTTAATTTTATCAATTATATATAAAAAAATCATAAAATATGATAAGATGGATAATGATTACCTATAGAAGGTATAATTATTTTTTTTTTAAAAAAAGCTGTCACTATGATATTGATAGGTGAAAGTTAATATGTGGACTTCCAAAATGTAACTCTTCGCATCATTTTTTACATAATTCGCACCTAAAAAAAATACAATTTTTCATGCAAAGTTAGTACTGTTTGGCAATTTGTGTTCAACTATTTTCACCACTCAGCCGTGAAAGAGTATCTCAATACAATTAGCATCAATTGGAAGATGCTGTAGAAATAGAATACATATATTTGGCTTATCATATTTTTAGTATTTTTAATTCATATAAGATAATAATTTCCTAGTTCTTCTGGTTTTAATTAATGCAATGTTATTTCTCTAATTTATTTGTTATAAAAATTTAATCATAATTAAAATAAAATATTTAAAAATATTTTTGTTGTCAAGTCACAAATTAAATAAAAATTTTAAATTTGTCTTCAATTTTCAATCATTAGAGGTGAGGACCACAGTGCAATTATTGAAATTAGAGGGATGTACTTGTTTTGTTTTTTGTCCTTCTGGCCCCAGTTTAAGAAAAAATTAATAAAATTTTCAATCAAATTTGGCAAGTTGCTTCAGGCAACTGAAGTTAAATTAGACTCAAACTTGATTTACATTTTAATATTCAAGTGTTATTATATTAAACATTTAAGTATAGGCCTGGGAAGACAGGGTCGCCATTTCCGTCGAGAACTTGCTTGACTGATGGTGAGTGTTTATAAGAGGTAAGAAAATCTCTTATTTTAGTCCCTTAAAATTCAATTTAATCCTTAAAAGTTTTTTTTATTAATTTGAATACATTTTTAAACATTTCATAAAACATAAACCCTAAGACCTCTATAAAAAAAAAAACAGAAAATGCTGAATTTGATACACATTTGTTAAGCTATTTGGTGAAATAGCTGACTCAACTGATGTCACCCTCAAATGACAGTTTGGTCATTCCACTTAAGTTGACTCAGCCGAAATTCATTAATAAAGGTAGAATGATCAGATATCATTGTTTTAAGATGCATAAAAGGATTTTGACTGAGTCAATTATTTGAACTATCGGCTCAGCATGTTAGACGTGGTTACGAATTCTAAATCTTTGTTTTTTTGCCTGGCTCTATGAGTGCCGAGAACCCCCAGTTTATACTTTAAAAAGCCTTTTCCAAGCATGAGAAACTTCGTAAGGAGGCTTTTTGTGTGTAGGATTTGTTTATATAAGCTCAATATTACGGCTTCAATGGCCTCTTCTTTAAAAGTAATTATTAATTAATTATTTTTTCTCGTTAAATAAAGACATTTGCTTTAAGAAACAATTCAAACACTATTGCATTTATTTTTCTTACAACAACAAAAGAGTAAAACTAGTGACTCTTTACAAAATTATGACTATTAATGTCGCGCGCGCACACATTATCATTAATATTATGATAGTTTGAGAAAGCAAACTAAACAACAATAAGCAAGCATCAAGGTTTATTTTTCTTCCTTGATCCGATAAATTCACACCACCGTTGATATACCAGACTGAGAGCTTTCTTTAACCTTATCGAACTTGAATACCAATGGATTTATGTCTCTGACAACCAGGCGGTTATAATGTTCATTTTCATCATCAGCTTGGACAGTGATGTCTACGCAACTATGTGATTTGGTGCTGAAGATAAGCTTATAGTCTTTACTGTCATAGGGTTTGATATAGAACCAACCTTCCACAACAGGTTCAAGAAATTCTTTTGCATCACCGACCATCACAGTCTGCCCTAAAGGTTCTGAGTTGATGACAAGCCATTTGGATGTGTTGGTGCATATGTTGGGTGGTAATTGGGCAAATGATATGTGCAAGGGAAGATCTGTTGTGATATATCGGATACGATATGGAGATGAAAGAATTGTTGACCATGCAGGTTTGTACAAAGCTGCAACTACGGCAAGTGAGCAATCCTGAGTGGTTCCCCTCCTAATAGCAGCAGAAGAAATCGCAGGACCTCCAATAGGATCAGCTGCCGATAAGTAGTATTCACCACCATTTAATAGTGGCTCACCATCTGAGTCAAACACAAACTCAGCTATGGTGGTGAAGGCAAAGAGAAGGAAGAAGAATGCAAGCAAAGCAGACATAGGCTTCATTGTTTCGTAGTGGAAAGCTTTTCCTTGGTTTTGGGTGTGTGTAAATGAGTATTAGGAACATCAATTTATAGAGCTACCATGATCATCAACTCAAATATGCTTTAGAAATTATATATTTTTTTAAAGGTTTGTGTCACGTGAAATATATGAGGAGGTAAGGATTCCACCTATCACAATCTTATGAAATGAAAATCTTATAGCATATGTAATGACGACTTAATATATAATTAAGTTAGAAAGGTAATGGTATGTTTGGATGGAAGATATATAATGGAGAAGAAGCGAATGGAATGGAAGGATTGATTTAGATTTAAATCAAACATAGCGTAACACTCTTCCAATGCAATCTTATATTATAATATATGTTGTACATGTTTGAGTAATAATTAACAGCTTAGATAAGCATGGGCTATAAAATATAAAGCGTCTTTGTCTTGATTCTTTTGTATATAAACTCATCAATCAATCAACCAGTGTCACTACGCATAATTTAAAATTATATTTTTTTTACGAGCCCTGTGTAAATTCAGCCTACATTGGCTTAGTTAATATTTGTCACGTATACTCTTCCATATTAAAAAACACTTCCTTTAAAAAATAAGAATTTTTTTCTTCAAAATAATCACGCCCAATATAAAAAATTTGATAAATGAGCCGTCCAGATTTATTTTTCATAATTTAAAATTGATAAATTCAATTATCTTTGGTTATCGGGTTAAAAAAATTTCAACCGACTCAGATCAAATCAACTATTTAAAATAATATGTCTATTATATTTTATATATTTAATATTATATCTATTATATTTTATTTGTTGTACTTATTGTTTGGTTCCTTTTACCTTCTAAGTGCCGCAGAGTACTCTCTTTTTCCTCTTTAGTTAGGCTTGCCAAAAAAAACTTGTTTTGATGGATTAAATCAAATCAAACTGATTTACAACAGGTTTAATTTTCCAATTTTTTTAACACATTTTTGTAATCAGGTAGGTTTGATTGAGTTACAAATGATATGTTTGGATGGAAGATATATAATGAAAAGGAAGATATATAATGAAAAAGAAGTGGATGGAATGGAAGGAATGATTTACATTTAAATATTGAAAATATAAGATGTTTTTGTCTACGTTCATTTTATATTATAATATATTTTGTCCATGTTTAAGTGATAATTACATTCTACGGTGTGACAAGTAATAATGGTGATGATGAGAAGAGAGAGAGAAAAAGAAGAGAAATGAGAAGAGTTTTTTAAAAAATGAAGTTAGATAGGTTTATAATATTTTATTGGAAGAGAGTATTTTTATTTATTATGAAAACTTCTTCTTCTTCTTCTGTTTTAATAGAAAAACTTCAAACTGCTGCTTCTCCATTTAAAAAAAATTGATTATACTGACTTTTAAATATGCTTATTTTTTCTAAGCAAAATATTTATGGAAAAAACACTTTTTCGAAAAATAAGCAATTTTTTCTTCAAAATAATCATGGAAAAACAGGCTCTGAACTCACTCATTTAAAGTCCAAGAGTGGCAAGGTAATATAAATTAATTTTTATTGTCGATTTCACAATATACGTGACAAATAAATCATAAAATATGACGAGATGATAAGGATTACAGCCACCTTGGGGACATGAAAACCCATAGCTAGCGTAATTTTTTTTTTTTAAATAACGCGTCACTATGATTGGTAAACGTTAATTTATGTACTTCCAAAATACAATTTGTCATGCAAAGTTTGTACTGTTTGGATATATATGTCAACTAGACCTGTTGGGCCCAATCATGCTTATCCTTTTGCATTTAAATATGGATTTTGAAAATAATGGGAAGAAGAGAACAATGTAAGAGTGGCACCCCAAATTTCATTGATCACAAAAATGATTTGATTTGTTACTAATTAAAACTTTTTATAATTTGATTTGCAAAGATAGTTACTATAATTTATAAATTTTAAATCATCTAAAAACAATTATATTAGAAAAAAAATTCTTATGTTCCTTTTTTTTATAATTTTAACTTCAATAGTGACTATTTTCGGTTTGTGTAAAAGTGAAAAGTAATACTACTATCTATAAAATAATTCAGTAAAGAATTATAGAAGTGGATCAATAGTAAGTCTAAATTATTATATAATATGTATTTTTTATTTTTTAAAATAAATTTTCATTCTTTTCTTAAAAAAATAAAGTTAAGTCCATATATACATATACTCCCCAGCTATAAGAGTATATAGTGGATAAATGGCTAATGTAGTAATAGGACCAGAAGCATGAATTTTAAAGAGTGTTAATGCTTCACCTTAATTCATAGGTTGTAAGATAAAGATGGTGTATTTGTACCAGATGCTTTGGTACATATACTGCCTCTGAGTTTGTTGTTTTACCAAATGCTTTAGTACAGTATTCTGCAGTTAGTGCGGTTGTATAATGTGTGATCAATTGCACAGACATATTAATCTTCAATTCCATGGTTCTATATATGGGAAATGACTGGTGCAGATCTTGACTTTACTTTAACACTTCAAATTATGGAAGGAGAAGAGCTTTTCAGGAATTTCTTAATATCTTACTACATATGGATTTCTGATATTGTGAGCTACAGGATTATATACATCGTGTGAGAAGGACTGCTTTCAATATGAGCTGGGGTGGTACATTCAGATCCAGTTATGCTTGCTCCATCTTCATTCTTTGCTTTGCTTCGTCAATCCAAGGAAGGCAAAAGTGTCTTAATAAGCAACAATCACATGTAAAATAGCTACTGCCGAGTAATTTTTTTTAACCAGTTTAAAAAGTTTTGTAAATTTTAACCAGTTTAAAAAGTTAAGTATTATATAATAGCTACTGCCGAGTAATTTTTTTTTTAAAGATATCTGTTGTATTTAGCGGAGGTTTATAACTGCCACTTCAAACTTTGAAATTCTAGCAGCGGTTCAAAGCTAATGCTAAATGCAACAAAATCACCACCAAATGAGTTGCGGCAGTTATTCCAATGGTTGGTAAAAAACTGCCATTAATACATCTCGTCATTGGAATGTTCTCTTTTGATTGGAGAACGGATTCAGTCAAAATTAGGAATTAGTCATAACTACTTATTAATGTATAATATAACTATCATGTCGTTAAGAGAAGAAATAAAGTGGTATTATTCTGAAATTCAAGAAGAAACGTATATTTGAATCTGGGGTGGTAGAAATAGATTATAACACACAATTAATATTCATTAAAAAATGTATAACTATTATATAATAAACTGTATTTTTTGTGTGATTATAATAAATTGTATTTATACATATTATAAATATTGTATTTATCACCCATTTCTGATTGGTTAGAGTGATAAGTTGCTGACAATCTTAAGAGGAAACTAAATATTTGAATCTTAAAATCTTTTTTTTACTTAAAATATGTTTTTAAGCAAAAGGAGGACAATTATAATTTAAAAAATAAAAAAATAGATTCTTATTTTCTTTTCATGTAAAAATAGTGTTTTGCTTCTCTTATTAAAAAGAAAAAAAATGAGCTTTTAAAATAAATTTAGCTAAATTATATTTTACAATGACACAAATAGTAATAGTGATCCTGATCCAAGATATATGTA
The DNA here is from genome assembly GCA_037074535.1 of Gleditsia sinensis. NCBI lineage: Eukaryota > Viridiplantae > Streptophyta > Magnoliopsida > Fabales > Fabaceae > Gleditsia > Gleditsia sinensis. Next base: position 79,711,271 of record CM073463.1, on the reverse strand, counting down.
GAGAGGGAGAGTGAGAAAATGAGAAGAGCTTAAAAAATAAAGTTAAACAGATTTGTAATATTTTATTTCAGGAGAGAATATTTTTATTCATAATAAAAAATTTTACTTTTTCTTTTATTTTAATGGAAACTCTAAACTGCTGCTTCTCTATTTTACTAAAAAAATTGATTATACTGAATTTTAAATACGCTTTTTTTCTTGCCTAAACAAGATATTTATGAAAAAACGCTTTTAAAAAAATAAGTAATTCTTTTTTCAAAATAATCACGGACAAACAGACTCTTGACAGACTCTCGCTCATTTAAAATCTATGGATGAAACTGGTAACAAAAATTATTTTCCATTGTTGATTTCATCAAATACGCGACAAAAAAATCATAAATTATGACGAGATGGACCAACCTTAGGCACATAAAAACCTATATCTAGTTAATTTAAAAAAAAAACAAAATAACGCGTCACTAAATGTTAATTTATGTACTTCCAAAATATAGGGTATATTCTCTCGCATCTTTTTTTACATAATTGATTCCTACCTAAAAATACAATTTGTCATGCAAAGTTATCAACTAGACGTGTTGGGCCACCTCATGCTTATCCTTTTGCATACAAATATGGAATTTAAAAATAATGGGAGGAAGAGAACAAGGTAAGAATGGCCCCCCAAAAAAAGTTTTGTTGACCCCAAAACGATTTGATTTGTTACTAAAACTTTTTAAAAAGTTGATTTGGACAGATAATTATTATCATTTATAAATTTTAAATTATATATAAACAATAATAATATTAGAAAAAAAATTCTTTTTTTTTTACTTTAATAGTGACGATTTCCGTTTTATGTAAAAGATAAACTAGTTTAGTAAAGAATTATAGAAGTGGATCAATAGTAGGTCTAAATTATTATATAATATTTATTTTTTATTTGTTTAAATAAATTTTCATTCTTTCTTTAAAAACAAAACTTGAGTCTATATACGCCCCAGCTCTAAGAGTGGATAGTGGAATTTAGTTGTAATTATATAAGTTCAATGAAAATGGTTGTAATTACACTCTTAATATTCAATTAATAGTTTTTTTTTATTGAATTTAGTTGATTTAAAGACATGAATGTAATTTTTTTATTTAATTAATAATTTATTTATGATTGTATAGTTCTGTTTCTATTATTCACTCTTTAAATTTGCATCATTATTATTTTTATTATATTATCCCAAACACAAATGTTGGATTCTCCAATTAGGGAACCAAGATCATCAACCACGAGTTTTTATTCACATTTTAATGTGTTTTGGCAGTTTCTAATAATTGCCTTTTGTTCTTCTGTACAGCTATTTTCCATTCCTTGGGAGATTGCTAGGTTTCACATGTATGTGTCTGTGTGGGCATCAAACTATCGATCGGTTTTCGAAGTGGCAAATAGACAATGCATTTGCCTATTTCATCACCACGTGCTGTTTGGAAGTTTACGATCGTCAAAAGAAAAGGCAAGACCACACATTATTGCCCTCTACTTTTCAACTTTTTAATAATTTTCTGTATGAAGATTAAAGGCCTTGGGATTCATTGACAACCTACCTAACACTCATCTTTTGTCCAATATTGCTATCAAATTTCTTTTTATTCCTTTAGCTATTTTTTTTTTTTTTTGCCATTACTGCTTACTGGCGGTACTCCAACTCTGTTCAAAATAAATTTTAAAAAAATTATATTTTGATATTTCACAAATCAAATTACTTCTAATTTAATTGTTCACAGATTAATTTTATTAATTTTATCCTTGACAAATTAAAATACTTTTAATATCATTTTTCGGTTAAAATTTCGTTTTAAAATTTAACTTCAAATTATATAATTGTTGACTTTACACTTATCTGTCACACACGTAATTATTGAACTTTAGAGTTTAATTTTGTAGAAAATGCTAAATTGGAGATTATTATTGAAAGTACCTTAATCTGTCAAAAATAAAATTAACAAAATTAATTTGCAAATGACTAAATTGAAAATTTTTATATTTGTGAAGTGACTAAAATATACTTTTTCTCTTAAATTTAAGACCTGCTCCTATCATTGATTAATATCGAAGTTGCTTGTTTCAATTTTAAAAACAGTTCAAAAACTATTTTTTTCCGGTACAATGGAAGTGTCTAACTAAGGATTTTTTACAAAAATATGACTAAGTGTCACACATTATTATTATTATTATTATTAGTTGTCTTCCTTCTTCCTCTGATAAATTCACACCACCATTGATATATCAGAGTGGAAGCTTTCTTTAACCTTATCAATCTTGAATACCAGTGGTTTTTTATTTGTGACAACCAAACGGCTATATACTTGATTTTGGATCCCAATGTCTCCACAATCACCTTCACTAGAGCAGAAAACGAGCTTATAATTTTTGCTATCATGCCGCTTGATATAGAACCAACCTTTCACAACAGATTCAGGGAATTCTGCTGCATCACCAAGCATCACAGCCCGCCCTAAAGGTTGTGACTCGATGACAAGCCATGTGGATGTGTTGGTGCATATGTTGGGTGGGAAATAAGTGAACGATATGTTTAAGGGAACCGCTGTTGACATAAAAGGGACATGTGAAGGAGTTTCAATGGTTGTTGCCGATGCATGTTTGTGCCTAATTTGAATCACGGCGAGTGAGCAGTGCTGGGGGTTTCCCATCCTAACAGCAGCTGTAAAAATCACAAGACCTCCATTTGGATTAGGTGGCGAGAAGTAGTATTTGCCACCGTTTCTCAATGGCTCCCCATCTGAGTCAAACACGAGCTCAGCCCTTGCAGTGAAGGCAAAGAAAAGGAAGAAGAAGAAGAAGAAGTAGAAGAGGGAGGAAGTAGTCTTCATTGTTTGGTAGGTATGGCAACGGAAGAAGGCTTTTGGATTGGTTTGGTATTGGGTGTGTGTCAGTTAGAATTAGGAGCATCAATTTATAGAGCCTCCATGAAAGGAGCATAAACTCAAAGATGCTTTAGAGAAATGATTTTTTTTTTTTTTTCAGGATTTGAGTCGCTTGAAAATGTGAGAAGAAGGATAAGGAATCAACCTACCACAACCTTAGGAAATGAAAACATTATAGCATATATTGCGACAAATATATTACTTTCTGAAATTATATTTTTTTAATCAGTTTTAAAGAAGTGTAATAATAAAGTAGTTAATGTTTTATCATATTTTTTTAATAAACACTTTTTATCAATATTATTTGTGTTTGGCCATTTTGTTATCTATAATTACATCATATTGCTGTACATTTTTACTAATATTAAGAATATTAATAGCATTGGACCACCTGTATCTGGTTATACTAGTGTTTGTCCTTGTCATCAATTGATGAATTACAAAACGTGTCAGTTTGGATATGATCAAGTGGCCAAGTGGTCAGTTTTAATTTTTTAACATTTTTAGAAGACTTAAAATAAAAAATTTGAAGTTAAAATGACATTTTGGACTAACATTAATATCAAAGTATATAAATTATCTTAAATAAATATTGATATCTAAATTTAAACATAAAAAATGTGTGTTAAATTAATTTTCGCACATATGAATTTATGTTTCTGATTCTCAATATTAATGAGCAAATATATCAATATTATATATATATATATATATATATATATATATATATATATATATATATAGACACACACACACATTAAATGTAATGTATTATATGTCATGGACTAAGTTAGTTTAAGATTTAAATGGTTATAGAAAAAAAATATATACACAGATTTCTCTTTTAACTTTTTAAAAAAAATAATAAATAACACTAAATTTATTAAAGCTCATGATATTTTAATGAAACAATCTACTCCTCAAATATATGAGTAATAAAGGCAACTATTTTATATAGTAATAATAGTTAGAGAGTTGTATCATTATTTGATAACTAAATCTTTCGTATTTATTATTTATACATAAATAAATAGTAACATGTTTTAATTTAAAATAAAACAGAAATCTTTCTATATTTTTAAAATAAAAAATGAAATATATGTAAATTATTGTATGGTCCTCTATCTTATCTGTATTATTGATAGATGATTATGAAAGCCATTATCTTGTCTCCCACTAATCCTTATCTTGTCTCCCACTAATCTTTATTATTGTATCCAACAACTCTATAATGGTGAGAGTTGTTGGAATGATTAATATATGTGAAGGGTCCCTGAGCTAATTTGGTTGAATCAGAAAATTAGTGTACACCATACACAGAGACCAAAGGATAGCTTGGAAGAACTTCTTCAAACTTGAGAAAGAGAGCAATGGCGGGAGGTTGGTCAATAAATTTTTATTCCGCATTTCTTTGATTTATACATGTTGCCATGAGTTTAGGAGCATGTTTAGATCATTTAAGATATCTTACAGTTGGTATCAGAGCCAAAATGACCTCTGCTTTGCTTTATATATATGGTGTAATTGTTCATGATTTTTCTGAAAATTTTTTGACGTTGTTGATGCAATATGAGATCATGAATCGTTTAGAAATTGTTTTCTGATCATTTCGGTATATAATACATGATTTTTGATGGTCAAAATGAGGAGAAAAAGGCGGGTTTTATTCGGGTTTTTCGTGGGTCTGAACCGGGTCGCGTTTGACCCGTCTGAAGGTTGAAGATGAACAGTAATTTTGTATATATAAAAAAAAAAAAAAAAAAACATTTCTCACGCGGGACGCAGCCCTCACTGGCCTTGAACCCGCGTCTTCCTCGGGATTATATGCACAATTGCCACTAGGCTGTAGCGCGTCTTCAGATATATTTGTGCTAATTCTGTTATTTATAGTATTATTCGAAAATATATATGAAAATACGTTGGCGGGTTTCGAACCCGTGACCTTGGGTTAAAATGCTTTGGTCCTAGCCGCTGGTCTAAGACGTGGTTTCAGTTTATGTATGTTTCTTTTATTATTTAAAGAGTTCTATGAAAATGCACATAGAAATTCTGTAGACAGCCTTACCCAGATTCGAACCCGCGTCCTTAAAATCTTCAAAGGCTTGTTTTGACCGTTGAGCTGTAATACTTCTTAAGTAAAAGTTGTGCTAATTTTATATTTACCACCTACTATAAAATTACACATGAAAAATTGCATCTGCGGGAATTGAACCCACAACCTTCTGATGAAGTGAAATGGCATTCTGCCACTGAGCTGTAGGAGTATGTTGATTTAAAATTGACAGGAAAATATTATTAAAGGTTTTGAATAATCAAAAACATATTTTCCTCAATTTTTGATTATCATGATTTATAATTCTTTGAATTATTTTATGTGTATGTATATATATTATTCTGTTATTTTATATACATGCAATTTAGATTAAATACTCTTATGATGCATGAATAATTTTTATGTTTTATTTTCATGCTATTAAGAATAAATATTTTGTGCATAATATTTAATTTAATTATGCAAATTTTATTTATTTATGAGATAATTTTTTATATGCTCTAATATATCATTAAGTCTTGATAATATTAGAATGTATGTAATTTAGGATGATTCTCATAAAATTTAATAATATGTCTAGTGATTATTATAATCTTAATTAATTAGAGATTAGCCATAGCATCTTTAATTAATTAAAATTATATATTAATTTTGTTTAGGATCACATAAGGAATTAGGCATAATATTGTAATTAATTATATTTAATATAATAAATTTTATCCCACAGGAATTTTTATTATATTTATATAATTAATTAGGATAAAATATCAAATTATTTTCATAATTTACCCACAGGAATTATGAATTGGTATATAATTTGATAGTTTTATCATAAAGATATTTAGATAGAAAAATCAAATTATTTACATAAAGTATCCATGAGATATGAAATTAAGTACATAATTTGATAATTATATCATAAAGTACATATGAATCTAATTGAATTAAAAATTTAGCCCACAGGCAATTTTTATGTCACTAGATTCATATATATACATGTTTACATTGGTAATACATGAAATATAGATTAATAAACCTCAAAATTTTGACATACACTTTTGGATTTTATACAGTTAATCAGTCTGCTAGTTTCTCTGATATCCGTTGTGATATTCCTGAACTTAAAGGAGATAATTATAAGATGTGGAAAGAAAGAATTCTTCTCCATCTAGGGTGGATGGACATAGACTATGCTATAAGGAAAGACGAACCACCTGCAATATCTGACAAGAGCACTTCGGCGGAAATTGCACTATATGAGCGATGGGAGCGATCCAATCGGCTCAGTGTGATGTTCATCAAGACAAAAATTACCGCCGGTATACGTGGTTCTGTTGACCAGCATGAAAAGGTCCGAGATTTGCTAAAAGCTGTAGACGAACAATTCGTCACTTCTGAGAAGGCCTTAGCAAGTACCCTAATAATGAAATTCTCTTCTATTCGACTCACCAGTATAAGAGGTGTGCGTGAGCACATAATGCAAATGCGTGACATTTCAGCTCAACTTAAAAAACTTGAGGTTGATATGTCGGAATCCTTCCTGGTGCACTACATTCTGAACACTCTTCCGCAAGAGTACGGGCCTTTCAAGATTTCTTATAACACACATAAAGACAAATGGTCAATTAATGAATTAATGACCATGTGTGTTCAAGAAGAAGAAAGGCTAGTGATGGAGAAGGGTGAGAGTGCATTACTGACGACAAATCGTGGGAAGAACAAACCTAATAAGTCTCAAGCTAATCAGAAGGGGAAAGGTAAAATACCACCTCAAGCTGATATTAAAAAGGAAGCAAAGTGTTTTTTCTGTAAAAAGAAGGGACACATGAAAAAGGAATGCATCAAATTCCAAAAATGGCTTGAGAAGAAAGGTAAATCAATCTCATTTGTTTGTTATGAATCTAATATGGCTAATGTTAATATTAACACCTGGTGGATTGACTCTGGATCAACAATCCATATTGCAAACTCTTTGCAGGGTATGCAAAACCTAAGGAAACCAGTGGGAAGTGAGCGGAGCATCTTATCAGGCAACAAGATGGGCTCACATGTGGAAGCAATTGGAACTTGCATTTTAAATTTAAGTAGTGGCTATGTATTAAACTTAGAAAGGACTTTTTATGTACCAAGTTTCTCACGAAACTTGATTTCAATTTCCAGACTTGTGCCATTTGGATATTCCTTTAACTTTAAAGACACATCATTCAGTTTACTATATAATTCTGATTGTGTTGGGAATGGTATTTTGTCTGATGGTCTTTATCGTCTTAATTTACAAAGTAATGCTACTTATTGTTCAATGCAAGTTCAAACTGGTTTTAAACGGTGTAATATTAACGAGGATTCCTCTATGTTATGGCACCGGAGATTAGGACACATCTCCATAGAGAGAATTAAGAGGTTAGTAAAAGATGGGGTACTTAGTACTCTAGATTTTACTGACTTTGAGACTTGTGTGGACTGCATTAAGGGAAAGCAGACCAACATGTCTAAAAAAGGTGCTAATAGGAGTTCGAACATATTAGAGATCATTCATACTGATATATGTTGTCCAGACATGGATGTGCATGGTCAGAAATATTTTATCACCTTTATAGATGATTACTCACGATATATGTATATTTATTTGCTTCATAATAAAAACGAAGCATTGGATGCCTTCAAAGTCTTTAAGGCTGAAGTTGAGAACCAATGCGGAAAGCAAATAAAGATAGTGAGATCAGATAGAGGTGGAGAATATTATGGTAGATACACAGAGAATGGACAAGCACCTGGTCCATTTGCTAAGTTTCTTCAAGAGCATGGGATTGTTGCCCAATATACTATGCCTGGTTCACCAGACCAAAATGGTATTGCAGAAAGAAGAAATCGAACATTATTGGACATGGTGCGGAGTATGCTTAGCAACTCCAATCTTCCTAAATCTTTGTGGACTGAAGCACTAAAGACGGCTGTGTATATATTAAACCGAGTTCCAACTAAGGTTGTCCAAAAGACACCTTTTGAAATATGGAAAGGTTGGAAACCGAGTTTGCGACATATGCGCGTTTGGGGATGTCCGTCTGAAGTAAGGATTTATAACCCACAAGAGAAGAAACTGGACCCGAGGACCATTAGTGGATATTTCATTGGATATGCCGAAAGGTCCAAAGGTTACAAGTTTTATTGTCCATCTCACACAACTAGGATAGTGGAATCAAGAAATGCTAAATTTCTTGAAAATGACTTGATCAGTGGGAGTGATCAATTCAGGAACTCAGTTTCTGCATATGATCATATACAGTCTCAACCTTCCACTTCAAGTGACAGATTGGTTATTGTTCATAGCACCCCTCAAGTACAAACAGGTTCTGAACAACCAGTCATTGAGTTTCCACAAGCTGATCGATTTGATCAAAATGTTCGGGAATTACCAGTAGTTCCTGAACTAGTTGAACCACAGGCTCTTCAGGGAGATGAGGTTACAACATTAAGAAGATCTACTAGAGAAAAAAGGTCAGCTATTCCTAGTGATTTTATAGTGTATCTACAAGAGTCTGACTATAATATAGGAGCTGAAAATGATCCTGAAACATTTTCACAAGCCATGAGTTGCAAAGAGTCAAATTTGTGGTATGATGCCATGAAGGAAGAAATAAATTCTATGAAGAATAACGAAGTCTGGGAACTTGTAGAGTTACCTAATGAAGCAAAAGCCATTGGCTGTAAATGGGTCTTTAAGACCAAAAAGGATTCATTAGGCAACATTGAGAGATACAAGGCAAGACTCGTTGCTAAAGGATTTACTCAAAAAGAAGGAATCGATTACACGGAGACTTTTTCTCCTGTATCTAAGAAAGATTCTCTTCGCATTATTTTGGCATTAGTTGCACATTTTGACCTTGAGTTGCAACAAATGGATGTGAAAACGGCATTTCTTAATGGTGATCTAGAGGAGGAGGTTTATATGAAACAACCTGAAGGTTTCTCCTCTAGTATTGGTGAACATTTAGTGTGCAAGCTTAAGAAATCTATATATGGATTGAAACAGGCCTCCCGTCAATGGTACTTAAAATTTCATGATGTTATTTCTTCATTTGGCTTTGTAGAAAACGTCATGGATCAATGCATATACCAAAAGATCAGTGGGAGTAAAATATGTTTCCTTGTACTGTATGTGGATGATATACTACTTGCAACAAATGATAAGGGGTTGCTATATGAGGTAAAACAATTTCTCTCTAAGAATTTTGACATGAAAGATATGGGTGAGGCATCTTATGTCATTGGCATTAAGATCCATAGAGATAGAACTCAATGTATCTTGGGTCTATCTCAAGAAGCCTATATTAATAAGGTCTTAGAGAGGTTTCGAATGAAAGATTGTTCACCAAGTATAGCACCAATTGTGAAGGGTGATAAGTTCCATTTGAACCAATGTCCACAAAATGATTTAGAAAGAGAACAGATGCGTAACATTCCTTATGCCTCTGCTGTCGGGAGCCTTATGTATGCTCAGGTTTGCACAAGACCTGACATTGCTTTCATAGTTGGAATGTTAGGCAGATATCAGAGTAATCCAGGAATAGACCATTGGAAAGCTGTCAAGAAGGTGATGCGGTATCTTAAGGGTACTAAAAATTACATGTTGACATACAAACGGACTGAAAATCTTGAAGTAATTGGCTACTCAGATGCGGATTTCGCAGGATGTGTTGATTCACGAAAATCAACATCAGGATACATCTTTATGTTTGCTGGCGGAGCCGTATCTTGGAGAAGTGCAAAACAGACATTAACTGCCACTTCTACCATGGAGGCTGAATTTGTATCTTGTTTTGAGGCAACTTCGCATGGTGTATGGCTCAAGGGCTTTATTACTGGTCTTAGAATTGTGGATTCAATTTCTAGGCCATTGAGAATGTATTGTGATAACTCAGCTGCAGTTTTTCTAGCTAAGAATAACAAAAGTGGAAGTCGAAGTAAACACATCGACATTAAATACTTAGCAATTCGGGAACGTGTCAAGGAAAATAAAGTTTTCATTGAACACATTAAGACTGAGTTGATGATAGCTGATCCTCTAACAAAAGGCATGCCACCTACAAGTTTTAGGGATCATGTAATGAGAATGGGATTACATTCCATATTAAGTATTTGATGTTTAAATTATATATCATTGTAATAAAACATTTATTCAGTTTAAGTTGATTTTCTCATTTTGTGTATACATTTATGTTTAGAGAAAAGACAACATTAAGAGGACCCAGAATAAGCATAAGGCTTGTTCATTAAAGTTATTGAAAACAAATACATTGTGATACATGGAAGGTAATACTTGAATATAGAGTACCAACCGCCATGATTCGTGTATTTGGCTTTCTTCAGAAATTTAAGGATATTCGGACCAAGTGGGAGAATGTAAATTATTGTATGGTCCTCTATCTTATCTGTATTATTGATAGATGATTATGAAAGCCATTATCTTGTCTCCCACTAATCCTTATCTTGTCTCCCACTAATCTTTATTATTGTATCCAACAACTCTATAATGGTGAGAGTTGTTGGAATGATTAATATATGTGAAGGGTCCCTGAGCTAATTTGGTTGAATCAGAAAATTAGTGTACACCATACACAGAGACCAAAGGATAGCTTGGAAGAACTTCTTCAAACTTGAGAAAGAGAGCAATGGCGGGAGGTTGGTCAATAAATTTTTATTCCGCATTTCTTTGATTTATACATGTTGCCATGAGTTTAGGAGCATGTTTAGATCATTTAAGATATCTTACAATATAATTATGCTGCGAATTGAAAATATTTTTTTATATATAAAAAAAATAAAAAAAGTGTCAACTTACTTTATTTGAAAATAAACATATGGTGCATAGGGGAGGTCATGCGCTTTCAAGACAAAGTGTACACACTACAACAAAATTGCGGTATTATGGTGATTTTTAAGTGAGCATAACGATGATTTTAACCGTCGTTATGCCCATTAACGACGGTTTTAAAACTGTCGTGGAACTCCAGACATAACGACGTTTTCAGCAATTGTGAAAATAACCGTCGCTATAACTGGTTTAACGACGGTTTTTAAACCGTCGTTAAACCAATTTTAATGCGGTTTTTAACCGCCGTTAAAAGTAACGACGGTTTAAAAACTGTCGTTACTTATAATTTTTTTAAAAAAAATTTTGATTAATAAAATTAATTTAATTTTTTATATCAATTTTATTTGTAATTTAAAATATAATATTTTGTGCTATCCATAATACTAATAATGCTTAAATTTTATTTATATCGACGACCGAAAATTTGAGTTGGGCCTAGACTGAAAAACGTTTATAATACAAATGAAGAGGATTGCTGAATTTATAGGCGTACGTGTGGTTTAACAACGGTTATAAACCTCGTTAAACAAAAAAAAACCGTCGTTAAACCACACGAATATCAAGCAATTGTTAGAATTTTAAACGTTGGGATTTATCGACGGTTTCTTAAAAACCGTTGTCATTTAACGAAAGATTTATATAAAACTATTGTTATTTCACGACGGTTTTTTATAAAACCGTCGTAATGTCCATAAATTTTTTTTTCATGTTTAGACCGACGCAGATCACTACGGTTGGATTTTAATCGTCCGTATTTAATGACAGTTTTCAGAAAATCGTCGTTAATTACCGAACTTTAACGATGTTTAGGAAACCGTCGTTAAAGTTGCCTTTAAAGACAATTTTTTGTAACTGTCGTTAAATTTCCGTCGCCATTCTTCGTTTTTCTTGTAGTGACTCTTCACAATAATATATATATATATATATATATATATATATATATATATATATATATTAAAGAATATTTAAATATAAACAAATAGTAATCAAAATGAAAACATGAAATATAAAATGCTATGAATTTATTAAAAATTATTTTTTTCAAAAACTTAAATCGACTATCATTTTATTGACCTTTATTATGATATCATCTTAACTCTGATACATTAAAGTCATGCATCAAAGGATCAGACTGTCTGTGGTCTTCAAAAAGTAGCCACGCAAACGAAGTCCGCGATGGCAAACTTCCAAATAACACGTGCCAGTAATAATATTATTTGAATTTTTTAAAAATAAAAATTTAATTTTTAAAAACATCTATTTGAAGAAGATTTTACCCTTTGTATATCTTTATTAATTTAAAAAAAAAAATGCATTGTCTATTGGCCACATCCGTCCTGAAACCAATAATTTTAGGCCCACAACATGTGAAACTTACCAAATGAAGCTACTTACAATCATCCGGAGCAATACGACAGAACAAAGGAAATTATTGAAACATAAACAAATAGTAATCAAAATGAAAACATGAAATATAAAATGCTATAAATTTATTAAAATTTAGAAAAAAAAATTTAAGGGTTTGTTTGATTTTATTTTTTTATTTTTTTGTTTTTAAAATTTTTTTTAAAAAATTATATTTAAAAATTATTTCGTAAAATAAAAATAAAAAAAATTTATTTGATAAACTGTTTTAAAAATATGTTATTTTTATTTTTTTAAAAAAAATTAAAAAATAAAAATAAAAATAATTTTTTAATGATTTTATTTTTTTATTTTAAAAATAATTTATTTTTAAAACAATAATAAAAAATAATTATCAAATGAATTTTTTTATTTTAAAAATAATTAAAAATAAAAAATAAAAAAATCTTAAATTAATTATTATTTTATTGACTTTTATTAAAAATATTTTTTAATAAAAATATGATATCATCTTAACTCTGATCCATTAAAGTCAGGCATCAAAGGATCAGACTCTCTGGTCCTCAAAAAGTAGCCACGCAAACGAAGTCCGCGATGGCAAACTTCCAAATAACACGTGCCAATAATAATAATTATTTGAATTTTTAAAAGCATCAATTTGAAGAAGATTTTACTTTTTGTATATCTTTATTAATTTTTAAAAAAATTCATCGTCTATTGGCCATATCCGTCCTGAAACCAATAATTTTAGGCCCACAACATGTTAAACTTACCAAATGAATCTACCGTCCGGAGCAATACGACAGAACAAAGGAAATTATTGGAAACTGCCAAAACACATTAATCCCTGAAACGACAATTCATTATCTCGATGATAAATCTTGGTACAAGAATCAGTGGCTACAAAACTTCACGTGCTTTAATCTTCTATTCCTCTCTGTGCTATGCATCTTCGTCCACGGAATGGGTCTCTCTTTTGTGATGGCCGTATCGTCAAATATTATTCTCTAAAATTAAGACATGTCAGAATGCACTTAAAGTTTTTATTTATTAAATTTAATAATTAATATTTTTAATTTACCTGCTTCAATTTTATTACATTTTATTTTTTATTTTTTAAAATTAATAATTGTAAGATAAACTTAATAATAATAAAATTTATATTTATCCACTTAATATATACTCTTTATTGTAGTTTCCTTTGTATTATAATAAATATTTTAACTCTGTGAATCAAGTTTAACATTTTGGTATGTAAGAAAATAAATTAAAAAAAATTTATTTATGAAGGATTAAATTAAAAATTCAGAGTTAGTGTGAGAATTTTTTTAAAATACAGTAGTTTTCAAAGAATTAAAATAAAAAATAAAATTTTCAAAGGTCAAATTGAAAATATATATATATATATTCAAGGACTACAACAGCAATCATAAATTGTCGTGTCACCGGTTAATTTAAAATTTATAATGTGGCATAACTTAAATTTAAAAATTAAATTATAATGATTTAATAAATGTAAATATTAAATTATATATTTATTATTTAATTTATTTTAAATTTATGTTTAAATCACTTTTGAATTTATATTTGACTCCCTATAAAATAAATTATTAATTATTTATATTTGAATTATTAATAAAGTTAGCCGCATCTTCAAGCTCTTAGGTAAATAATTTACTTTTCTTTTTCTTTTTTCTTATCACAAATACTCAAATAGGACAAAGGGAGGTGGCTCTTAAGCAAAAAGTGAGAAACTATATCATGTTTTGTTAGGGCCAGTCACATGTGGATAATTGCTTTTATTCTCCAAAACAAGAACCGCTTATCATTTTTACTTTTCTTATTTGAATTAGTCACCAGTTGGACCCCATGACCATCGGGACGTCCTGTCTGCATCAAAGTATCTTTTTATGTCTTTTGATATTTGGATAACAAATAAATATTTTGAATACTAATATATTAAATATAATTATATTTTTTAGACATCCAGGGTATTACAATGAAGAGACATTCATACCTGTTCATGCTCCATAAATAAAAAAGATTTTGTGTTACTGATTGTTAGACAAAAATCTACATATTTTGAGGTTATTTTAGATTATTGGGAGCTTCGCAGTCATCTTCAAATACTAACCTTACTTAATTTAAAGGAGTTACCGATATAAATTAATAGTAATTTTCTCTTACAATTGATAGTTGGTGATGAGAGACATTCAAAGCTGCAAGTTAGTTGATTTAAGAAGCAGTTCAAGCACTCCTGCATTTATTTTTCTTGGCACATTAAAAGAGTCTAACTAGTGACTCTTAATTACAAAGTTGGGACTAGTGCCACACACTCATACATTATTATTAATAATATGATACCTTGAGAAAGCAAACTAAACAAGAAGCAAGCATCAATGTTTAGTTTTCTTCCTTCTTGACCTAATGAAATGAAATCACACCACCATTGATATACCAGACCGGGAGTTTTCTTCAGCCTTATCAAACTTGAATACCAGTGGACTTTTATCTGAGACAGTCAGGCGGTCATATCCATTTTCATCGTTAGTGAGCCCGATGTCTCCAATTTGATCAGATTCGCTGCGGAAGACAAGCTTATAGTATTTATTGTCATGGCGCTTGATATAGAACCGCCCTTTCACAACAGGATCAGAAAATTCTTTTGCATCACCAACCATCACAGCTTGCCCTGAAGTTTTTGAATCGATGACAAGCCATTCGGACGTGTTGGTGCATATGTTGGGTGGTAAATAGGCGAATGATATGTACAATGGAATCTCTGTTGTAATAAATCTGATACGATATGGAGATGAAATAATTGTGGACCATCCACGTTTGTACAAAACTGCAATTACGGCAAGCGAGCAATCCTCGGTGGTTCCCTTCCTGATAGCACCAGCTAGAATCTGACGGCCTCCAATAGGATCAGGTGGCGATAAGTAGTATTCACCACCGTTTTCCAGTGGCTCACCATTTGAGTCAAGCACAATCTCAGCTGTGGTGGTGAAGGCAAAGAGAAGGAAGAAGAAGAATGCAAGCACTGCAGTAGGCTTCATTTGGTTGGTAGTGGAAGGCTTTGCTTTGGTTTAGGTCTGGATGTGTGTAAGTAAGAATTAGGAGCATCAATTTATAGAGCTTCCATGAAGGGAGCATCAACTCAATGATGCTTTAGAGAAATGCTTTTTTTAAAAAAAAAAATTTTAAGGGTCTGTGTCGCGTGAAAATATGAGAAGAAGATAAGGAATCAACCTACCACAAACCTAGGAAATGAAAACATTACAGCATATACAGTGACAAATATATTACTTTCTGAAATTATATTTTTAATCTGTTTTAAGAAAGTGTCATAATAAAGAAGTAGTTAATGTTTTATCATATTTTTTTAAGAAAAACTTTTATCAATATTATTAGTGTTTGGCTAATATTTAAAAAAAAAACTTAAAATTCATTATACTATATGCATTTGGTTTTGATTTTGAGCGAGATCGAGTACCCTTGGTCGGAGGAAAATTATTTTTACGTTTATGCAATTGTTTTAAAAGAGAAGCTCTAACTCTCTATTTCTTTCAGAGCAGAAAAATAAATCCAATTGTCCTTCCAAAAGCATCTTTATATCTTGCTTAAACACACATAAAAAAAATACTTTTCTTAAAAATAAACAAATTTTTTTTAAACATGTAACGCCCCTAATTTACATTACGTAAAAAAATATTTTTTTCTACAATTATTTCCGCAATCAGATATTTCTCAGAAAAATATATAATTCAATTCTTTATCAAGGAAATAGATACTTATAGGATCTCTCATGTATACACAATATGCAGACTTAGTCTATAAACATTGAAGTACAACAGAAACGGAGATCCTGCCTGTAGCGTTCAGAGCACTCTAGAATATAAACACAGTATAATTCAAAGACTATAAGTCTTGAAAGCAATATAGACTCACTCAGAGAATATATCACCTATCTACCGAATCAGACTCTGATATTCTTATCTGAAAAATGTGAAAATATCGTGTAGTGAGTTTGACAACTCAGTGAGCAAATAATTCCTCCTATGACCTCTTAGGTCAGCATATGGATGTACTTATATTTTAAAATGTGTCACATAGAAAATACAGTTCAGAAGTACATTCATATGGGAGTCGTATTTCAAATATTCTTAAATTAAAGTATATTCAGATATCCAAAACTATATGCACCATGGTATGATCATTAAACAAATGTTGTTATGCTCAGCTGTATAAGTTATAGTAAAATATTAAGATTTGGAGATAAAATCATCACTTTTAAAATGATTTGCTTCACTCGGCGATCTGGTCCACTTAATTTTGAAAATGACCTGCCTCACTCGGTGATCTGGTCAATGCAATTTGATTTGAAAATGACATGCCTCACTCGCCGATCTGGCCAATGCAATTTGAAAATGACATACCTTACTCGGCGATCTGGTCAATGCAATTTGATTTGAAAATGATCTGCCTCACTCGGCGATCTGGTCAATGCAATAAAAATATAATTCATTTACTATACGCATAGTGACCTCGACCCTAGTCATAATAAGTGATCAGGGAATGTGAGTACATCACCCTCCTGCCTCCTCACATTACTACTGTCACCCGATTGGAGCGGCCCTCCCCCGGCTCACTCAGACTAATAGGGCGTCCCTATTCGGTACTGTCACAAGCCATACAACCAGCCAATATTCATCAATACATATATATACATGTAAAATATCAAGCAACTCACCATGAGCTTTACGCTTGCCATTCAATCTTATTTATAATATGACATGCATCATTTTCACAAGTATATAGCTTTACAAATCAATGCATTGTGCACATAATATTCACTTTATCAAATAATGATAAATACATTTAGAACCACATATTCAATGAGTTTCAAAATTCATTTTTAAAACCATACTCTTCTTAAACTATGTGACAGTTCGTAAGTATAACAGATATTTGAACACATTTCAGAAACTTATAATCGTAAATAATTTATAATCAGAAACAATAATAAATTTATAATTCAAGAAGAGCATGGGGCAAATCATAGAAAGAAGAATCTTCTCACAGGGTAGGGCTCCTGATTGAACGGCCCTAAATGTACTTTTCCAAAGCTGAATTTGACCAATTAGGCCTCAAAAATGTGTCCAGAGGGTCGAAAAACTTAAAAAATGACTCTAGGAGCTTGGTCATTATTTATCGCCGGAAAATACTATTCACTCACCGAAAATCACTATTTATGACAAACAAAAAGTTGTCAGATAGCTGAAAAATTTCATATCTTAAGATTTATCTAACTCCTGAATCCATCTACGGTGTCAGAATTTCAATTAGAGGTCTCTAATCAAGATTTTTAGAATTTACCTTTTTCTGAGATTTTCTACTTTAGATCTACGGCGATTCAACGGCTGATTTAAAAAATTGATCGGTCAAAACTGTAGTATTCTTCGTCCTGAATTCAGTAACACCTTCAGTTTTGAGATTAGAAGCCAATAGGCACTCCAGATCTAAAGAGATAGTTAAAGGTTACTATTTATTTACTATTTATTCACTATTAATCCGTTTATTTTTTTCTGTTTTGCAACATGCCGCCTCCGTCCTCCCCCTTCCCATTTTTTTTATTATTGTTTTTTAAATAATTATTATTATTCTTTAATAATTGAATAATATAATTTTTTTTATATAAATTCATATAAATTCCGTTTTCATCCTAAAATATCCCAAAAATTACATTCTCGTAAACCTTTAATTAAACTCTTAAATAATGACTTTTCTTGATAAAATTCTTAATAAAACAAATCATAAAATAAATATATTTATACATATTAAAAGAAAGAATATTTCTAAAAATACAACAAAAATTCATTGAAGACCAATATAATTATTTCAAGCAAAAAAAATAATTATTTTCATTAAAAATAAATTTTCTTTTAGCAAAACATAATCATTTTTAAACAAATAAAAATATATTTATTTATAACAAAACATTATTATTTAAAAATAAAAATTATGAGATGTTATATTCTTCCCCCCTTAAGAAATTCGGTCCCCGAATTTCATCCTATCCTACCACATGTAGGGAATAAAATCAAGGCATAATTCGGAGTTACCAATCTTATTACTCGAATAATTGGGGATATCTTTTCTGTATAACATCTTTACTTTTTAAGGTCTCTTCATTTGAGTGATTTTGCTATATAACTTATCCATAGGGATTTCTTTCATCCATAAGTTCTTCACTTGTCGATCAACAATAAACATCAATTGTACCCATAGTTAAGCCAAATTCTTGTCCAATTGAATTTCTTGGAATTAGGTAACATAAGATGAATCTAATATGTACTTCTTTCTAAACCTCATTACCTCTGTCATTGGTGATTCTTTCAAAAATATGTGGTCACCAATTGATAATTTTTAGTGCTCAACATGCATGATTCCTTTAGACTTTTAGCCTGTATTGATCAATTTCACTTTATATCCTCAAGCTCGTATGGATATATCTATGGATCGATATTAGAAAACACACTCATAAAAGAACATATTCACATCCATATTGGAGTAATTATCTTTTCTTATTCCAGACTTCTATTAAGTCATCTTTGATTCTCACATGTCAACATCATCCCATGAATAGAATCATCTGAATCTATCATATATTTTTATCCTAAAATCTATTAATCAATATGTTAAACATATATAGCAATAAATCCACCAATCCTTTTTAACGTTTATATAGCATTGGCACATGTCTAACAATTCTAACTTACCTCATCACAGTGACTCTATACCTTTTTATTAACACCAATAAATTCATTATCAAAAATATCAAACCTTTTCTCTATCATATCTAAAAGCACCTCATTTTAACTTATATCAATCCCGTTTAATTCACCCAATCATTTCAAGAAGATTTTTTCTAACAATTACTCATACATGAATTTTCAATTGCAACATAATTCACATCCTACATACTAGACTCAATTTAGCATAATATAAACCTTTAACACAAATATCTTAATTACTTATATTATTTTCGGACATGATTCTCATAGTATTCTCCATATTTTAAAATTAAGAGTTCAAAGATTAATTTAAATCCTACTTCCCATATTTTATTCCTCAAGAACTTCAACACCACTAATTCTTTTTATTACATTCGTCAAAACACCATAATGTCATCATCCGTCCACTCCTTTCAAAATTTTTATTACTTTAACCTACTAACCAATTGGACACCATAATAATTGAGTTTCAAAGAAAAGAAATTAACATTCCTTATAATATGAAAAAAAAATCTTACATTTAATACCAAATATTAATGTAGGACAATGCAGCAGAAAATGTGGAATACTTAATAGAGCATGGTGCCAAAATAGGAAGTTAGAAATTTAGACAAAGCATTGAAATAAGATTAAAATCGGTAGCCGTAATTCTTGAAAATCTGTAAACAAAAATCTAGCTGTTATATCGGCAAAAATTGGTGACCGTAAGGTTTGAATATACATGCCAAAATTTACTTTAAATCTGTTGGTATTCGGTGGAAAGATAGCACATGAAGAAAGCAAACATTTTTGAGCTTATAAAAGTATGTGAAAATTAAAGAATATGTAGTTAACTGGTAGGATGCAGTTGATTGCTTCAAAATAGATGTAATCAATCAACTGTAAAATAACCAGTTCAAATTAAAAATTTTCAACATAGCTAATCGACTTAATAATACCGATAGTCGACTGGCAAGAACATTGAGAAAACAAGAAAAATCATTTAATTGTCCCTCTTCAATAATTATCTGGTTTGCATCTTCACTTCTTTTTTTACAATTACGCCTATCTCTTACAACTTCCCTACAAGAATCAAAACATCAATACTTCATCAAGGACAACAAGGAAAAAACAAATTTCTGGTGATATCTTAACCTTATTCTCTTTATATGCTTAATATGAGCGACTATCATAACTACTATACATATACATACTTGCCGTTATTTTTGAAAATTTCACCTTCAATTTAGCTAATATCCATCAATCACTTACATACTGTTCTAATTCTTTCCGGCCTATGCACATAGCTATCATAAGTATGCCATTCTTTGAGTTCTATAAATGCACACGTTAATTTCTTTATTTTCATACTTCAAGTTAAGGTGTGTGCAGCTATGGAGGGAATCGCATTTCATCAATTTCGAAATATTTGTGTCTTTTGTGGTTCCAGTCCTAAAAAAGATGGAGAGTATGTGAAAGCTGCACAAAACTTGAGTATGGTACTGGCCAGGAGAAAAATTCATTTAGTCTATGGTGGTGGTAACCGTGGATTAATGGAGTGTGTGTCCACAGCTGCCCATGTAGGAGGATGCCAAGTTCTAGATATTATTCCTACAGCTCTAGCTGCATCTAACATCGTAGGAAAGACAATTGGGGAAGAGTTTAGAGTAGCTTCCATGCATGAGCGCATGGCTAGAATGATGAGCAATGCTGATGCCTTCATTGCCTTACCAGGGAGTTTTGGTACTTTAAAATAAATTTTTCAAATAGTCTCTTGGGAACAACTAAATATGCATCACAAACCGATAGGTTTGTTAAATGTTAACCATTTCTTTGATGGTCTGTTGTCTTTCCTTGGTCATGCTGTGGAACAAAGGTTCATCTCACACTCAGCACGACGTATTCTCATCTTGGCTTCAAATGCTGAGGAGTTGATTGATGCTTTACAGGCATATGTTCATATACCTGATCCAACGATGGCTCAAATAGAATGGACGGCAAACAACCGTAGGAAGCACAAATTAGATTTGGATCTTCATCTTTAGATGTAGTAAAACGTAGTTATTATTGTACCTTTTTTACTTTCTTAGAGTCTATTTGTATACCATCTTTATCAACCATACTCCCTTAGAGTTGGTAAAACTATCTTTAAATATTGCTTATAATCCTCTGAACTTTTGAAATATTCTAGTATATCATCAATAAATATAATAACAAGTTGATCTAGGGATAACCTAATTACTATTCATTAAATCTATAAATGCAGTTAGGATATTTGTCAAACTCATTGACATCACCAAGAACTCATAATGAGTCCTAAAAGAAAATTTTCGTACATCCTCTTCTCTTATCCTCAATCAATGTTACTCATATCTCAAATCAACTTTTTGAAAACAAATATTGAGTACCTTGTAATTGGTCAAACAGGTCATCTATACGAGGTAATGGGTTTTTATTCTACACTGTCACCTTATTCAACTGTATTAGCTAAAACGCATTTCAAAACACTTAAACGAGATCAACCCATTTTGACTCTGTTCTTTAATATTCTCATGCAATGTCTTAATAATCGATCATTAAAAACTTATGTCTATCTAAGAGCCCTTCACATGAATTATCCATTTTGCATACCTTAAATATTAAATTTCCATGGAGAAACCTTCATTTATCATAATGCTTATACATAGTATTATTGAAAACCAAACTCTCTTCGAATTTCTGATATCAACAAAATATATCATCGAAAATATTATCTTCATAGATTCTCCGCTCTAAAATTCAATCCAACCCACAACTTACCAAATCCATTTATATATATAGATTTCAACTCATCCATCCAGAAAGAGATTTAAATCTATTTCCAAAACACTCACTTTATTACAAACTGTTATATTGGAGTTAACAATCTCGATCACATCATAACCCACTATCAATATTATTTTAGCCGTTCGTCATATTGTTTCACATAAGCAAATCAAACAATCAATTCAAACCTTCTTGACATCCAAACAAGCCATTCCCTTTGTGTTCGAATAGAATTTTCTTATTTTCAGCTAATTTCCCAAGAGGGTTCTCTTTATCACTTTTGGTCAAAACAAGTTCAAAATCTGAACTATTAGTCCACACACAAAAGATACCATCTAGGACATATGCATAAATGTTTAAACATTGCTTACCTAAGGATAAGAGTCAGAAAAAGAAGAGGATAATACCCTATAGAATTCCACAACAGCACCGTGAGTATAAATATGTTTACAGTTACATACCCATACTCAAAGTCCTACTACAGAATTTTTTGCTCTTTTAGCCACAGGGAAACTTAATCCTCTGATACCAACTTGTAACGCCCCTAATTTATGTTACGTAAAAAAAATATTTTTTTCCTACAATTATTTCCGCAATAAGATATTTCCCAGAAAGATACATAATTTAATTATTTATCAAGGAAATAAATACATATAGGATCTCTCATGTATACACAATATACAGACCTAGTCTATAGACATCAAAGTACAACAGAAACGGGAATCCTGCATGTAGCGTTCAAAGCACTCTAGAATACAAACACAGTATAATTCAAAGACTGTGAGTCTTGGAAGCAACGTAGACTCACCCAGAGAATATATCACCTATCTGCCGAATCAGACTCTAATTTTCTTATATGAAAAATGTGAAAATATCGTGTAGTGAGTTTGACAACTTAGTGAGCAAATAATTCCTCCTATGACCTCTTAGGTCAGCATATGGATGTACTTATATTTTAAAATGTGTCACATAGAAAATACAGTTCAGAAGTACATTCATATGGGAGCCATATTTCAAATATTCTTAAATCAAAGGATATTCAGATATCCAAAACCATATGTACCATGGTATGATCATTAAACAAATGTTGTTATGCTCAGCTGTATAAGCTATAGTAAAATATTAAGATTTGGAGATAAAATCATCACTTTTAAAATGACCTGCCTCACTTGGCGATCTAGTCCACTTAATTTTGAAAATGACCCGCCTCACTCGGCGATCTAGTCAATGCAATTTGATTTGAAAATGACCTGCCTCACTCGGCGATCTGGTCAGTGCAATGAAAATATAATTCATTTGCTATACGCATAGTGACCTCGACCCTAGTCACAATAAGTGATTAGGGAATGTGAGTACATCACACTCCTGCCTCCTCACATTACCACTGTCACCCGGTTGGAGCGGCCCTCCCCCAACTCACTCAGGCTAATAGGGCGTCCCCTATTCGGTACCGTCACAAGCCATACAATTAGCCGATATTCATCAATACATATATATACATGTAAAATATCAAGCAACTCACCATGAGCTTTATGCTTGTCATTCAATCTCATTTATAATATGACATGCATCATTTTCACAAGTATATAACTTTACAAATCAATGCATCGTGCACATAATATTTACTTTATCAAATAATGATAAATACATTTAGAACCACATATTCAATGAATTCCAAAATCCATTTCTAAAACTATACTTTTCTTGAACTATATGCCAGTTCGTAAGTATAACAGATATTTGAACACATTTCAGAAACTTATAATCGTAAATAATTTATAATCAGAAACAATAATAAATTTATAATTCAAGAAGAGCATAGGGCAAGTCATAGAAAGAAATATCTACTCACAAGGTGAGGCTCATGGTTGGATAGCCCTAAAATGTACTTTTCCAAAACTAAATTTGACCAATTAAGCTTCAAAAAGGTGTTCGGAGAGTTCAAAGATTTAGAAAATGACTCCAGGAGCTTGATCACTATTCATGGCTGATTTGAAAAATTGATCTGTCAAAACCGTAATATTCTTCGTCCTGAATCAAGTAACACCTTTAGTTTTGAGATTGGAAGTCAATAAGCACTCCAGATCTAGAAAGATAGTTGAAGGTTATTATTTATTTATTATTCACTCACTATTCATCCGTTTATTTTTTTTTCTGTTTTGCAACATGCCGCCTCCATCCTCCCCTTCCCCTTTTTTTATTTATTATTTTTATTGTTTTTTAAATAATAATTATTATTATTTAATAATTGAATAATATAATTTTCTTTTATATAAATTCATATAAATTCCGTTTTTCATCCTAAAATATTCCAAAAATTACATTCTCGTAAACCTTTAATTAAACTCTTAAATAATGAGTTTTCTTGATAAAATTCTTAATAAAATAAATCATAAAATAAATATCTTTATACATATTAAAAGAAATAATATTTTTAAAAATACAATAAAAATTCATTAAAGATTAATATAATTATTTTAAATAAAACAATAATTATTTTCATTAAAAATAGATTTACTTTTAGCAGAATATAATTATTTTTAAATAAATAAAAATTTATTTATTTATAACAAAATATTATTATTTAAAAATAAAAATTATGGAACGTTACAAAACAAATACTTGAGAGTGTCACTGCTGAGAGGTAAGATTAAGTTTATGTGGTTCGGTAAAAAATCAAGTCTAAATGTCAAATGTGTATTGAAATATATATAAAATATTAAAATAAAAATCGTGTCTCAATCTATAATTACAATTTAATAATTTTCAAATAAAATTTAATAATTAAAAAAATAATTTTTTTCGAAAAATTATCTATAATGGGGGTTACATTTTCATTGAAGCGAGAATTGTGACCACGAATGTACAGAGATGAGAAGTGACTAATAAAATAGAAAACGACTCTTTCAGCGTGAAGCGAACCCCGGAGAAGGTTTCCAGCGAACAGAAAACGTAGGGGCGTTGGGCCAAGTCTGGACCATTAGTGGGCTCTGGTCCGTTCAGGACAAAGTATATTAATAACATTGGACCACCTATTTTGATAACGTAGGGGCCTGGAGCCAAATCTTGTCATTGTCATCAATTAATGAACAAAGAGTCAGTTTTGAAATATTTAAAATAATTTTTTTAAGTAAAAATGAGAATTTGGATCAACATTAATTTCAAAAAATATAAGTTATCTCAAATAAATATTTGATATCCAAATTAAAATATTAAAACTATGTTTTTCAACCGGTAAAGCTACTTTGAATTGACATTTGATATCCGTTAATTTAGATGCAAATATAAAAAGTATAAATTTTATAGTGTGAAAAATATGTTTTCAATGGTAAAAAAAATTCCTCTTAAATAAATACACAGATTCCTCTTTCAAATTATATAGAGTATGACTATTAACCTTTAAAAAAATTAATAAATAACACTAAATTTATTAAAACTCATCATATTTTGATGAAACAATCTCCTCCTCAAATATATGAGTAATAATGCAATTATTTATATAGTAATAATGGTTAAAGAGTTGTATAATTATTTGATTCCCAAATATTTGGTATTTATTATTTAAACATAAATAAATAGTAACATGTTTTAAACTAAAATGGAAATCCCTCTATATTTTTAAAATAAAAAATGAAATATAATTATGCTGTGAATTCAAAATACTGTTATATATATATATATATATAAAAGGTGTCCACATACTTTATTTGAAAATAAACATATGATTACTGCAACTATTGCATATAATAATAAAAATAATAATATATATTTCATTATTCAAACATAAACAAATAGTAATTAAAATAAAAAAAATGAAATATAAAATGCTATGAATTTTAAAAAAAAAAGTTGTATATAAAAAAATAAAAAATTGTACGGGCAACTTTATTTGAAAATAAACACGTGGTGAGTAGGAGAGAGGTGTGGTCACTTTTAAGCCAGCTATAGCTAATCCATAAAGAGATTCTTCACAATAAAGAGATTTTTTTGAAACTCGAATCGACTTTTGTAGCCTCGTTTTATCGGCCTTTATTAAAAAATAATTTTTAATAAAAATTATGATAGCATTCTAACTTTGGTCTTCAAAAAGTACCCACGCAAATGAAGCCCGCGATGGCAAACTTCCAAATAAGACGTGGCAGTAATACTAATTATTTGGATTTTAAAAAAATAATAAAAATTTCATTTTTAAAAACATCAACTTGAAGAAGATTTTATCCTTTGTCTGATAATTTTAGGCCCACAACGTGCGAAACTTACCAAAGGAATATTATGCCTTACAATGATCAATAGCAGTACGACAGAACAAAGGAAATCATTCGAAACTGCCAAAACACATTAATCCGTGAAGAAACAATTAATGATCTTGATGATATATCTTGGTACAAGAATCAGTGGCTACAAATTAAAACTTCACCTGCAAAACATGTGCTGTAATATTCTATTCCTCATCTTCATTCACAGAATGTGTCTCTCTTTTATGTATTAAAAAATTGCAATTTTCGTATATTTATAATTTATTAAATTAAATAAATAATCTCTTAATTTAACTCCTTTAATTTTATTACATTTTATCTTCAAACACCAACCTTGCTAAATTTAAAAGAGTTGCCGAAATTAATTAATAGTAATTTAATTTTCTCTTCTACGTTAAAAATTTATATGCGGCTTTAAGGTCTGCTCCCACAATTGATAGCTGGTGATGAGAGACATTCAAAGCTGCAAATTAGTTGATTTAAAAAGCAGTTTAAACACTCCTGCATTTATTTTTCTTGGCTCAATAAAAGAGTCTAACTACTGACTCTTTACAAATTTGCGACTAGTGTCACAAACTAACGCATTATTATTAATATTAGGATACCTTGAGAAAGAAAACTAAACAAGAAGCAAGTATCAAGGTTTAGTTTTCTTCCTTTTTGATCTAATGAATTCAAACCACCATTGACATACCAGAGCGGGATGTCACGGACTTACTCTTTCTCCCCTAGTAAGAACCGTGCGGCACTTAGTTAAGACGCTCCTCCTGATACTTAACTAAGTCAGCCTTCCTCCAAGACAACAAAGTCTTCAGTCCATGGCCTACTCGCACCACGGGACTTCTTACTACCACCGGTAGGAATGGAAACATCCCTTCCCCTCACGCATTCTGCTTGCTCCTCTGTCACGTTCGATATAATGCTGGCCGAGTCGTTCACGCTCTTCGCGAACTTTGGCTCTGATACCACTTGTCACGACATCATTACTCTCTCCCCTAAAAACTAGCTTATGAGGGTATGCAGCATGCCATGTTATATACCCTAGATCTCTCCAATTGCTACCCAATGTGGGACTCTGTGACAGCTCCCCCACCCATCCCGGTGATGCCCTCTGTAATATCCCAAAATTTTTATTTTTAAATAATAATGTTTTACTAATATATATATATATATATATATATATATATATATATATAATATTTTTATTGTAAATGATTATGTTTTGCTAAAAGGAAGTATATTTTTAATTAAAATAATTATTGTTTTGCTCAAAATAATTATATTGGCTTTTAAAAATTTTTGTTGTATTTTTAGAAATATTCTTTTTTTTATTATGCATAAAGATATTTATTTTGAGATTTTTTTTATTATAATTTTTATCAAGAAAAATCATAATTCAAGAGTTTAACTAGAATGTAAATTTTTAGAAATTTTTGGAATATTTTAGGATGAAAAACTGAATTTATATGAATTTATATAAAAGAAATCATATTATTTAATTATTACATAATAATAATAATAATGTTATTAAAAAAAAAAACAGGAGGGGAGCGGATGGTAGTAGCACGCGCAGGGAGGGAGAGAAAATTTTCTTCTTTCTCTCTCTAAAGTTTTTCAAAACTTCTCTCTAAGATTTCTTCAATTCTAGAAGTTCAATTGAGATACCGGAGGTACCGTTGGACTCACGGCGGCGAGAGCTTCAAAACCCACCGATCATTTTCGCCAGAAGTTCGCTGGAATTTCGTGAATAGTAACTTCATGGTAAATTTTCTAAAATATTGAATTTTTGATGGTTTTTGAAAATTTCAACTTAGGGCTTTTGTTAAGGATGTAGAATATTAGTTGTAGGATCAAATTTACGGTCAGAAAATATGATTTAGTGGTTTAATTTTGCAAAATTTACTTCGGTGAACAGTAACTGTGAATAGTGCCAAACAGTGCTTGTGAACAGTATCTGCGCGTGGACAGTGCTTTCAGCCGCGCGTGAACAGTGCCAGCGTCCCGGGGTCATTTTTTTAAGTTTTTGGACATCCCAGACTCATTTTTAATATCCAATTGATCAAATTCAGATGGGAAACATGGATTTTGGGGCTGTCCAATCTGGAGCCCTTATACTGTGAGTGAATATAATTTACTATAACGCATTTTTAAATCTCTCTCATATCCATGCATTTAAAACAAAGTTTTAATTATGAATAGCATAAATTGAATTTAATGTTTATATTGATTTATATTCTTAGAAGTTATAGGACATGCAGAACAGACCTCTAATAAGTCCCTCCTGAATTTATGACGAAAATGTGGTATTATGATACACTTTATTGAATCTTATAATTGTATTATCTTTCATATTGTTTCATATGATTTGTGTTATAAATGATACCTCACTATTTCATGGATATGGTGAAATTGAATTTGTATTTGAGTTTCAAATGTGTCATTGATACTGGATATTATGGTTTATTTGGACTGTAATGAAAATGTTGTATTTCTGATTTTGGAGAATGAATTTCTATGCCGGAACTCTGTCCGAGGAATATCTTGGAAGGGAGGGATATATTTTGTCTTAAAAAGAATTTTAATCTCATAATTTTCAATTGTTCTTTCAGCTTATATTTTTGATTTATTAAACTAGTTTATTTTGGAGGAATTATTGATAGAAACACTGTTAGCTAGCGACAGAGATAGCTAGCCTTGGTGCACCATGAAACTTTAGCTAGCAAGAAAGTTGCTAGCCTCTTGTGCGAACGGGCACATGAGGATTGAAATGTGAATAAATGTGGAGTTGAGGTATGTCTCCTCCAATAACCAGTGGCAATTGGCCTGGTTACTTATGATGAGAATAAGGTGATTTACCCGTCCTATTGCTGTGTGCTTAGGACAGTTAACATATGGAAAGGTCAGGGAGTTGAGGAGAGCTCCTCCCAACCTTATGATATGAATTATGAGAATATGGTTATTTACCCGTCCCATTGCTATGTGCTTGGGATAAAACAATGTATATGGTGATTGCCCTTACCAGGCTTTGTGCTTGTGTATAACAAATTATAATTATGGGTCTACTTTGAGTCCTCCTCTAAACACATTTTTTTTATATAAAGAGTTATCTTTTTATTTCCTTATCTGATTTTGAAATTATTGTTTATTATACTAAATCTTAAGATTATTGATTTTCTTTTAACAAAATTTACCTTCTTTAAAGCTTCAGTTTGTTGTTATATACTTTGATTTAGATAATATTATATTTTACCATAATTTCTATTTATGAAAACTCGTGCGAATGGTCTGTTCTGTTTCAGTTATAGTAAACTATATTTGCTCACTGAGTTGTCAAACTCACTACACAATATTTCTACATTTTTTTTTCAGATAGTTGACCAGCTAGACGACATGATCTCTGGGTGAGCCTACTTTGTTTCTAAGGCTCGTAGATTTTAATTTACATTGTACTTGTACTCTAGAGTTGCTCCATATATCACAGGCAGGATCTCAGCTTCCATTTGTAGATTATTTATGTATATTTTAGATTATTGAAATTATACAATAAGCTCTCAAATGAATGTGATTATGTTTTTTTTTGTTACAATCTATACTATTGATGAGAAAATCATTTATATGTATAATTCTAGAGGCTTACGGGATGAGATTTTTCTCAAAACCCGTGCCGGTTACGTATTCCTATTTTGGGTCGTGACAAAGTTGGTATCAGAGCATTAGGTTTTCCTGTGACTATCGGAGCAAATGATTCTTTAGTAGGACCTTTAGTATGGGTATGAGCCGGACATATTTATACTTCTGGTGCTGCAGAAGGATTCTATAGGGTTTCGCTTTCTTTGCTATTCTAAAATTGCTAAAGTTCCTAATATAAGGTTTATTGAATATTGTGATTTTTTTTTAAAAAAATATCTATGGGTCAATTATTTCCTGAAAGTGAAAGGGATAGGCATCCTTGAGAATTTAAAGAATTGAGACAAATGCCAATTACGATCGTTTCTGAATATAATATTTGTTTTATCCCGTTGTCTAGTTATGATAGACTTTGATGTGATACTGAGAATGTATTGGTTGGTATCAAGCCATGTTATTTCGGAATGTCACTTTAAGGTGATTAAATTCAATATTCTTGGAGAATTTTCTTTCTTGATACAGAGAGACCATAGTGAGATATCTAATAATCTAATCTCTGCTTTAGCAGCCAATAAGTGATTACGAAAAGGTGCCAAGGATATTTGGCAGTAGTGAGAGATATTGATATGACGTATGCCAGTGTAAATCAAGTTTTAGTGGTCAAAGAGTTTTCTGATGTAATTCTTGAAGAATTGCCAAAATTACCTCGAAACGTAAAAAAAAATGGTATTGATTTGCTTTCTGAAACCTAACCAGTGTCTGTCTATACCCCCTTATAGAATGATATTGACTAAACTTTACAATACTTGTTAGACGAAGGATTTATACTCTCTAGTACTCTCCTTGAGGTGCTCTAGACCTATTTGTAGAAACGAAGGATGGATCACTACGATTATGCATAGATTATAAACAGTTGAATAAGGTGACAGTGTGAAAAAAAAATCCATTACCTCGTATCTGTTTAACCAGTTATAAAGTGTTTAGTATTTTTTTTCAAAAAATAAAAACTTGATTTGGGATATGAGTATCATGAATTGAGGATAAGGGAAGAGGATATTCAAAATTTTCTTTTAGGACCTATTATGGACATTATGAATTTTTTTTGGTTATGTCATTTAGTTTGACAAATGTCCAAAGCTTTATTCATAGACTTAATAAATAGAGTACTTAAGCCATTCCTAGATCAATTTATTATTATAATTATTGACGATACACTAAAATATTACAAGAGTTCAAAGGATCATAAGCAACATTTAAAGATAGTTTTACAAACTCTAAAGGAGTATGTTTAGCAAGGATGGTATCCAAATAGACCTTAAGAAAATAAAAGTGAAACAGCAATGGCTACGTTCTACTACAGTTACAGATGAAGATCCAAATCCAATTTGCGCTTCCTGCGATTGTCTGCCGTCCATTCTATTTGAGCAATAGTTGGATCAGGTACATGAACATATGCTTGTAAGGCATCAATCAACTCTTCAGCATTTGAAGCCGAGATAAGAAGTCGTCGTGCTGAGTGTGGGATAAACTTCTGTTCCACAGCTTGATCTAGAAAAGACAACAAACCATCAAAGAAATGATTAACATTTAACAAACCTATCGGTTTGTTATGCATATTTAGTTGTGCCCAAGAGACTATTTGGAAAATCTCCTCTAAAGTACCAAAACCACCTGGTAAGGCAATGAAGGCGTCAGCATTGCTCATCATTCTAGCCATGCGTTCATGCATGGAAGCTACTCTATATTCTTCCCCAATTGTTTTTCCTATATTTCTGGATGTAGCTAGAGCTGTATGAATAATACCTAGAACTTGGCATCCTCCTACATGTGCAGCTGTAGCCACACACCCCATTAACCCACAGTTACCTCCACCATACACTAAATGAATTCTTCTCCTAGCTAGCACCATACCCAAATTTTGTGCTGCTTTAACAAACTCTCCATCTTTTCCAGGACTAGAACCACAAAAGACACAGATATTTCGAAACTGACGGAATGCGGTTCCTTCCATAATTGCTCTTATTTTAACTTTGAGTATAGACAAAGATACTAATGTAAGTATTTATTGAACTCAGAGAAGGGCCTATTTATAATAGCTATGTGAATAGGCCGGGTATTATTAGAATAGCTATGTGAGTTATTGGTGGATATCAGCTAAATTAAAGGTAAACAATTTTAAAAATGACGGCAAGCATGTATATGTACAGTAATTATGACTGTGACCCATATTAGGCACATAAAGAGCATAAGATAAGATATCACCAGAAATCTTTTTTTTTCTTTCTTGTTGTCTTCGATGATGTCTTGATTCTTGTAGAAAAGTTGTAGGTGATAGCCGTCATTGTAAAAAAAAAAAGAGTGAAAATGCAAACCAATTAATTGTTGAAAAAGAACAATCAAATGGTTTATTTTGTTTTCTCAATGTTTTTACCAGTCGACTATCGGTATTATTAAGTCGACTAGCTATTTTGAGAAATTTTAATTTGGACTGGTTAATTTACAGTTGATTGATTACATCTATTCTGAAGCAATCAACTGCATCCTACCAGTTAGCTACGTACTCTTTGTTTTTCACAGACTTTTATAAGTTCGGAAAATGTTTCTTTTCCACCGAATATCAACAGCTGTAAAGTAGATTCTGACACATATATTCAAAATTTGCAGCCACCGATTTTTGCCGAAATCGTAGATAGATTTTGTGTACAGATTTTCAAGAATTACGGCCACCGATTTTAATGTTTTTCAATGCTTTGTCCAAATTTTTGACTTTCTATTTTGGCACCATTCTCTATTATGCTTTTCGTTTGTTTCACTGCATTCTCCCTCATTAACGGTTGACATTAAATGCAAGGTTATTTTCCCTCATTGCAATGAAAGATAATTTCTTTTCTTTGAAACTCGGTTATTATGGTGTCTAAGTGGTTAGTAGGTAAAGTAATGAAAAGTTTGAAAGACATAGACAGATGATGACCTTATGGTGTTTTGACGACTGTGATCAAGAAAATTAGTGGTGTTGAAGTTCTTGAGGAATAAAATATGGGAAGTATGATTTAAATTAATCTTTGAACTCTTAATTTAAAAATAAGGAGAATATTTTGAGAACTACGTCTGAAAATAATGAAAGGATCAAGGTATTTGAATTAAGGGATTATACCATACGAAGATGAGTTTAGTATCTAGGATTTGAATTATGTTGAGATTGAAAATTTATGTGTGAATAATTGTTGAGAAAGGAGAAATTATTTGTCCTTGATTGAATTTGCTCATATCCGTGGTTATCAGGCCAATATACAAATGGCACCATTTGAGGTTATATATATGAAATAGTATAGATCTCGTAATAAGTTAGTAAGTTGAGTAAAGTTAGGTCCACGGTATATAGAATCGGCCCAGTAGCTTACCGTTGGGTTTTGCCATCTGAATTGGATAATGTTCATTTAATCTTTCACGTGTCTATGCTACGAAAGTATCTACCAGGCCCAACACATGTTATTCAATGTCGAGAAATTCAGTTAGACAAAGATTTGTCATATGAGGAAAAAAAAAATCAGTGACTATAGTATATAGAAAAATGTTCAAAAGAAATATCACGGTAAAAGTCATGTAGCAGAATCACTTTTCAGAGGAGGCTACTTATGAAAGAGAGAATAATATGCGCGTCAAATACATATTTTTGAGTGATAAGGTAAGTATTTATTTGCAATTATGGAGATGAAATTGATTAGAAAAAAAAAATATAAGCAACTTAGTACAGGCCAAAAGTTTATAGGACCATGAATGTTGAGCACTAGAAATTATCAGTTGGTGACCACGTATTTTTTTTTTAAAGACTCACCAATGAAAGAAGTAATGAGGTTTGGAAAGAAGGAAAAAGTTAAGCTCTAGTATATAGACTCTTTTGAACGAAGTAGGCAAAGTAATACATTGCCTAGCCTTGCCATCAGGATTAAGTAATGTGGATATAGACTTTCTTGCATCAATGTTAAGGAACTACTTATTAGATTCTTCTTATATTACCTAATTCCAAGAAATTTAATTGGATAAAAATTTAGCTTAGCTAAGGGTACAATCGATGTTTATTAATCATCGACAAGAGAAAAACTTATGGATGAAAGATATCCCAAATTATTTGAGTAATAAGATTGGTAACTTTGAATTATGTCTTGACTTCATTCCCTACATGTGGTAGGATAGGCTGAAATTCGGGGACCGAATTTCTTAAGGGGGGAAGAATATAATATCCCAAAATTTTTATTTTTAAATAATAATGTTTTACTAATATATATATATATATATATATATATATATATATATATAATATTTTTATTGTAAATGATTATGTTTTGCTAAAAGGAAGTATATTTTTAATTAAAATAATTATTGTTTTGCTCAAAATAATTATATTGGCTTTTAAAAATTTTTGTTGTATTTTTAGAAATATTCTTTCTTTTATTATGCATAAAGATATTTATTTTGAAATTTCTTTTATTATAATTTTTATTAAGAAAAATCATAATTCAAGAGTTTAATTAGAATGTAAATTTTTAGAAATTTTTGGAATATTTTAGGATGAAAAACTGAATTTATATGAATTTATATAAAAGAAATCATATTATTTAATTATTACATAATAATATTATTATTATTAAAAAAAAAAACAGGAGGGGAACGGATGGTAGTAGCACGCGCAGGGAGGGAGAGAAAATTTTCTTCTTTCTCTCTCTAAAGTTTTTCAAAACTTCTCTCTAAGATTTCTTCAATTCTAGAAGTCCAATTGAGATACCGGAGGTACTGTTGGACTCACGGCGGCGAGAGCTTCAAAACCCACCGATCATTTTCGCCAGAAGTTCGCCGGAATTTCGTGAATAGTAACTTCATGGTAAATTTTCTAAAATATTGAATTTTTGATGGTTTTTGAAAATTTCAACTTAGGGCTTTTGTTAAGGATGTAGAATATTAGTTGTAGGATAAAATTTACGGTCAGAAAATATGATTTAGTGGTTTAATTTTGCAAAATTTACTTCGGTGAACAGTAACTGTGAATAGTGCCAAACAGTGCTTGTGAACAGTATCTGCGCGTGAACAGTGTTTCCGGCAGTGAACAGTGCTAGCGTCCCGGGGTCATTTTTTTAAATTTTTGGACATCCCGGACTCATTTTTAATATCCAATTGATCAAATTCAGATGGGAAACGTGGATTTTGGGGCTGTCCAATCTGGAGCCCTTATACTGTGAGTGAATATAATTTACTATAACGCATTTTTAAATCTCTCTCATATCCATGCATTTAAAACAAAGTTTTAATTATGAATAGCATAAATTGAATTTAATGTTTATATTGATTTATATTCTTAGAAGTTATAGGACATGCATAACAGACCTCTAATAAGTCCCTCCTGAATTTATGACGAAAATGTGGTATTATGATACACTTTATTGAATCTTATAATTGTATTATCTTTCATATTGTTTCATATGATTTGTGTTATAAATGATACCTCACTATTTCATGGATATGGTGAAATTGAATTTGTATTTGAGTTTCAAATGTGTCATTGATACTGGATATTATGGTTTATTTGGACTGTAATGAAAATGTTGTATTTCTGATTTTGGAGAATGAATTTCTATGCCGGAACTCTGTCCGAGGAATATCTTGGAAGGGAGGGATATATTTTGTCTTAAAAAGAATTTTAATCTCATAATTTTCAATTGTTCTTTCAGCTTATATTTTTGATTTATTAAACTAGTTTATTTTGGAGGAATCATTGATAGAAACACTGTTAGCTAGCGACAGAGATAGCTAGCCTTGGTGCACCATGAAACTTTAGCTAGCAAGAAAGTTGCTAGCCCCTTGTGCGAACGGGCACATGAGGATTGAAATGTGAATAAATGTGGAGTTGAGGTATGTCTCCTCCAATAACCAGTGGCAATTGGCCTGGTTACTTATGATGAGAATGAGGTGATTTACCCGTCCTATTGCTGTGTGCTTAGGACAGTTAACATATGGAAAGGTCAGGGAGTTGAGGAGAGCTCCTCCCAACCTTATGATATGAATTATGAGAATATGATTATTTACCCGTCCCATTGCTATGTGCTTGGGATAAAACAATGTATATGGTGATTGCCCTTACCAGGCTTTGTGCTTGGGTATAACAAATTATAATTATGGGTCTACTTTGAGTCCTCCTCTAAACACATTTTTTTTTATATAAAGAGTTATCTTTTTATTTCCTTATCTGATTTTGAAATTATTGTTTATTATACTAAATCTTAAGATTATTGATTTTCTTTTAACAAAATTTACCTTCTTTAAAGCTTCAGTTTGTTGTTATATACTTTGATTTAGATAATATTATATTCTACCATAATTTCTATTTATGAAAACTCGTGCGAATGGTCTGTTCTGTTTCAGTTATAGTAAACTATATTTGCTCACTGAGTTGTCAAACTCACTACACGATATTTCTACATTTTTTTTTCAGATAGTTGACCAGCTAGACGACATGATCTCTGGGTGAACCTACTTTGTTTCTAAGGCTCGTAGATTTTAATTTACATTGTACTTGTACTCTAGAGTTGCTCCATATATCACAGGCAGGATCTCAGCTTCCATTTGCAGAGTATTTATGTATATTTGAGATTATTGAAATTATACAATAAGCTCTCAAATGAATGTGATTATGTTTTTTTTGTTACAATCTATACTATTTATAAAAAAATCATTTATATGTATAATTCTAGAGGCTTACGGGATGAGATTTTTCTCAAAACCCGTGCCGGTTACGTATTCCTATTTTGGGTCGTGACACCCTCATCACCGAGTGGGACCCTCTCCCTAGGTAGGGCCCACATCTACTCACCACGGAGTATAAATAGGAATTGGATTGGCTTTGATACCACTTGTCACGGACTTACTCTTTCTCCCCTAATAAGAACCGTGCGGCACTTAGTTAAGACGCTCCTCCTGATATTTAACTAAGTCAACCTTCCTCAAGACACCTCTCCTAGAGGCAAAGTGACTAAAGAGAGCAAGAGAGAAAGTAAGAGAACTTGGAGAATGCTAGAGAACTTCTATTGATGAAAGTTTCTTGGATGGTTTACAAATGAGGGGGTGAGGGGTTTATATAGCCCATCTCCCCTTGGATCAATGGCTAGGATCGATTTGATCCAACGGTCTACATTAAGCTTCTAGATAATTCTAGGCCTACTAGTATTTACATGATGTCTCTACATGGTTCTAGAGTATTCTAGAACCTACAAGATGTTTCTACTATATTCTAGAGAAATCTACTATATTCTAGAGTCTTCTACTAGCTTCTAGAGACTTCCAGAATGTACCGAAATTATCTAGAATGTTCTAGAACATTCTAGAACCTTCTAGATGCTCGCATGGCACAGTTGCTTACTGGGCGCCAAATCATGCCCACGTCGTGCCTACGTGGCGCTGACGTGCCTAAGTGAGTTAGGGAGATTTTAGGTAAGTTTAACAATATTTCTTTTTGAAAAAAAGTTTTGAAATTTGTAATATTTATATGGGATTTTGATTTTAGCACTTTAATTATTGGTCATGAATGTTGCTTCATCATGTTACATATTGATCATGAATGTGATGTATGTTTGAATACTTAGGCTGGTTTAGATAGTTCTGCATAGGTATGGCTATGGGCGGTAAAACTTTTAGCTTCTGTTTTTAAGATTCTGGGAAAAATCAGTAAGGAATTAAAATAAATGGTTAACATGAAAGTTATAGACCTATGTCTCATGGAAATGTAGCCACTGGAATTATGCAATTTGGAGTTCATATGAGGTAGATATGATCCGATTAGTACGCAGAGGTCAGAAAATGTTTATTCAGGGAAGAGTATGTTATTAAAACTTTAGTTTTTGAATTTCTGGAAATATTCTGTAGGGAATTAAAATAGTGCGCCAATATAACAATTATAGATATATGGCTTATGGGTTTTTACCAACTGGAATAACTCAATTTGGAGTTCAAATTTGGGAGATATGGTCTAATTAGTCAGTAAAGGTCAGAACCTACACGAGAAGAAATAATACTAAATTTAAAGGAGTAATAACACCACGATCTCTTACTATTTTGTTGATATGATTAACATAATAGTTTTAAATAATTGTCTTAACTTTTCATAGACACTAAGATCATCTTAATCGGAGTTAAAATGAGAGAGTTATACTCTGATTTGTAAGCAAAGACTGTGTTAAAAGTTAGTAAAACCTATTTTCAATATTTTTTCTACCATAGATGAATTTTTTAAACTATAGGGTAATAGTAGAAATCAATTTGAGAAAAAATGCTCTATAAAATTTGTAAGAACATGTGTTGGAAATGATATAAGTAAAAATAAAATGACTAAATGCCTAGACATAAAGAAAATGAAAAGATGAAAATAATATTCAAGAAAGAAGAGAAATTTTATAAATGAAAATAATAAATGCCTAGTGTATGCCCTAGCTATTGCCATTGCATGAATTTACTACCATTTTAAGTGTGTAATTTTTAACATGGAATTTACCCTAGTACTCATATAAAATTTCCAAGAAGTTTTGAAAGTGCCGGTTTTATTTGAAAAATCTTAGTATGCTCCGTGGTTGCAGTATTTCCACATCAGGAAAGAATTATTTTAGTTACTGGAAAAAAAGTTGTGATTTGTGAAAAGTGCATGTCTAAGGAAAGCTCTGGCAAGGAAAGACTTGGTACTTAAGCGTGTCCATTAGTGACCCACCTCTCTTTCCTGGGAACTTTCCTGGTGCGCTGTTTACAGACTACAATTACTATCCAATTATCGAGGTATTAGTGTGGAATTTTGACATGAACATATTTTATAAAGTAAAAATTAGAAAATGATTATATTCATGGCATAATTTCAGTTTACCAATGAATTTTGAGAATGATTATGTTTTGATAAATTATGGCATGAGAATATAATGAACATACTTGTTATTGGAATCATATTTTCGGCTATTAATATGAAAAGAAAAGAAATGAGCACGGTCACATGGAAATCCGTGTGATGCACCAGTAGGGAACGCCCTATCAACGGTTATGATTATGTTCATGAGAAAAGAAAGAGAAAGTGTGCCATGTCGGACGGAGCGAGATAAGCCCGTACTGAAAAGTAGAGAATACTCACCCTGACCGGAGTAGCTGGAAGGAAGAATAAGTTGATAGCCATCATATGAAATTCGAAAAATAGTTATTCATGCCATACATGTCATAATTGTACAATTTTCATGTGCATGATAAAGTGCATTCATGTGACCTAAAGATATTTTCTGTAGTTTATACAGTTGAACATGATGTGATGAACTATATTGATGATGAATTATTGTTGAACATACTGATATTTAATTCTCACTATATTTTCATATCATGTTCAAAAAATTAGCTATGCAGTTTTTTTCAACGAGACTTGTTATTTCCGTACGTATGATCGAGGTGACCTATCTTGGGCAAATACCTATTATTGCGGACATATCAGTTGTTGAAGTGACTGAGATTCCGGCGGAGGTGCCGCCACCCGCACCAGTGACCGCGGAAATAGTCTATGTGGATGATTAGGGCTTATATGTACATGTATGTCTTGTACAAATGTTTGTATTAATTATATGAGTGTAAACTTAGTATTGTATAATTAAATAAATGTTATTGTGAGTTAAGATGAGGTAATAACTTCATGATGTTAAATATAAAAAAAAAATTGTTACATAAATGGAGTTGTTATAGTGAAGGAAAAGGAGTAATTAAATTTTGTTAGATTTTTTAATAATTAATGTCTTTTCAGATTTTTTTTTAATAAACATGTGTATTAATATTTATACTGTTTGGCCAATTTTTAAAAAAATCTTAAAATTAATTAAATTTTATACATTTGGTTTTTATTTTGAGCGAGAGTACCTTTGGTCCAAAGAAAATTACTTTTATGTTTGTGTTTTTGTTTTAAAATAGAAGCTCTAACTTTCTATTTCTTTCCCATCAGGAAAATAAATCCAATTGCCCTTTCAAAAGAATCTTTTTTTTTTGACAGATCAACATATCTCTATATTTAATAACAGGTATAAAAGTCTAAACCTTGCACAATAAAAAGATAAAATACAAATCAAGCCTACACTTTTGAAGAGTACAAAAATATCAAATTAAGAGACAACACACTTCTTAATTACTATTAATCAAATATTATAGAAAAATTATAATAAATTTTACCAAGCTACAATCTGCTAAATAATTTATAAGAAGACAAAGAAGTTCTTCAAGGAGAGATAACACACTCTTTAATCTTCTCTAAAGATTAAAACTGCTACATTTAATCTTTCTTCCAATCTTGATAAATTATAAATTTGGAGAATAATCTGTAAATCTTCTAAAAAAATTTGATTAGAAGTGGATCTCATCAAATAAGAAGGAAAAAAAATTTCTAAAAATCTTTTTTAAAGAAAGGAAGAAATTTTTTTAATAAAAGGAAAATGCTTCCTAAAAAAGGCAGCCACCCCTGAACTCGGCTATGGCTAGGGTTTCAAAAGTGAACCCCACAGCGTAGTGGCACTGGGGGAAGTCTGGACCATTAGTGGGCTTTGGTTCGTTCAGGGCAGAGTATTGTGACCACATCGGGCCCCTATATACTGTTATATCTTCCTCGTCTTTGTCATCAATTAATGAACTAAAAAACGGGTCAGATTCAAAATGAAAAATTTTAAATGGAAATGACAATTTGGAACAACATTAATTTCAAAATATATAAGTTATCTTAAATAAATATTTGATATCAAAATTTAAATATTAAAA
The DNA here is from genome assembly GCA_037074535.1 of Gleditsia sinensis. NCBI lineage: Eukaryota > Viridiplantae > Streptophyta > Magnoliopsida > Fabales > Fabaceae > Gleditsia > Gleditsia sinensis. The sequence goes on along the minus strand of CM073463.1, from coordinate 79,670,798 downwards.
ATGTATATAATATATACACACACACACAAATATATATATATATATATATATATATATATATATATATATATATATATATATATATATATATACACACACACACACACACACACACATATGTATGTATGTATATATTAAATGTATTATATTATACGTCATAGCCTAAGTTACTTCAAGATCTAAATAATTAGAGAAAAAAATGCAAAGTCGTAATTTGATGTATTTTTCAACCGCCTAAACTAACTCACACTGACACTTGATACCCATAATTTAGATTCAGATATAAAAAGTATAAATTTATATTGGCGGAGCCTAATTAAATCACAATTTTTAGAACTCTAGCTCAAGTGTAATTTTATTTTTAAAAAATTAAATCTTGGTCACGATAATTAAGTTCAACGGTTGAGTTTAGATTACCTTTTAGGTCTAATTTAATTATATATTATAAAATAAAATTTCAAGACTATAATTAAGAAATAAAATATTAAAATTTTTAATTTTTAAAATGGGCTCTAATAACTACTAAAAAACTTGTTTCCTTTCTGAATTTGAATTGCCCCGCATCACTTTTTATCTCCCGTTGGGTTGTAAGAACCAAATCTTCAGCTACGGCTTACGAATCTGTTTAACTAGAAAATTGGAATTTGACCATGAGAGCGATATATAGATGACAGAGTGTTAATTTACATAATAAAGAAGGAAAATTTAAGATGGTGTCTGTTAGTTCGAATTTTAGTTTCTTGTATACTTGAACATCTATTTTTGATATATTTGAGTATAATAAATAAAATTTATGTGTTATATATGACACAAATAACATGAAAAATTATTATTTTTTAATATATTTCATTTCAAATTATTTTTATATAAGTTTCATGTACATAGAAAATTAAGATACTTATATTCCAAACACTATCTAAGAAAATTCAAGACAAGGATATAAGGTAATCTATGCATGCAACTAGAGAAGATTATGAATGAGAAGAAAAGGCTTTGTGTAAGGATAAGGACAAAAGACTAAAAGTACAATTAAGCCTAATTTATTTTGATCAAAGACTTTTTAAAGAGTTTTAAAGTTTAAATATAACCTTTTATGTTGTAGATATTATTACTTAAGATTTAGAGATTCAATTCAAAAGACTAAAAAAAAGAGAAAAATAATTATAAAAAAAAAAGAGAAAAAAATTAAGAACAATAGAGAAAAAAAATAAAGTTCAAACACAATTAAACTTTTAAATTAAAATGATTTTGGACATGCATGGATTCTTCTGATTCCTTCTCTTACTCAGAAAATTTTGAACTCGTTCATTATTAAATTTATTTTAAAATGATTAAATAATAAATCAAAAAGTAAAAATTGAAATTCTGCTTGAATGACATAAGCTCAAAATTGTTTGTTATAAATGTATGGTCCATACTTCTGCAGGGTTTTGGTAAAAAATATGTCAAATACCATTCATTGCACGAGCCAGTACCAGAAAACATGTGGATATTTAGTGACAACAAGAAATTAGAAATTACAAGAAACAAACAAACATGTCACTGAAGCATTTTACTCGTAATGTTTAAGTTTGATTCTTGGTTTCTAGTAATCTTTTTATAGGCGATCAGTAAATATCACTATAAGTTTTTGTTAGAGCTCTTCTCACCTTAATTTTTATTTTAAAAAAATGTTTCACTCTCACCTTAATTATTTTATGTCGTTGTCTTGGAAGGGACCATGCCCACGTATGTATGTGGGAACCCACCTAGGACTCTTAGGTGAGCCTCACCCTCTTCTTTTGTCTCTCATCATATTGGTCCATGTCTATTTTGTTTTTAGGGTTAAAGGCGAAGAATAATAAAGTTTGTGGTCTTGCTGGTCCAACGACAGTCATTTGCCACGTATCCTTTCTTATAGGTACTGACTTAATTAAGTTTTAAGCTTTTGTTCATTGGCTCTTGTGGAGAAGGTACTTATCGTTCTCATATTTTTCAAGATGATATATTTTCGTAAGTATCATTTTCTACAGCATCTTCCATTTGATGCTCATCGGTCACTCGTAACTCTGAAGTCTATACATTTGTAGCAAACAATGTTGAGCTTACGTAATAATTTCATTATTTCAAAGTAAATTTAATAGTAAAATAGATCAACTTTGTGGCAAAATTTTCTGAGTAAGAGAAGGAAGAGAGTCCATTCAATGAAGTTAAATAAAATTTCATTATTTCAAGCCTATGTTTCTGATTCTCAAACTATTTCCTTTGAGATGCATTCCTGTTATTCTGATTCTCAGACTACTCTTTCAATTGGTGACAAAATTCAGCGTCCTAAGTTTCTTTCTAGAATATCATCAAATTACGTTGTGATGCCTTTTCATGCCACGATGGCGAACTTCCAAATAACACGTTGAGGACTAGGCCAATGCATTGTATATTTGTCCCTTCGGAAACCCCATAATTTTATTCCCACAAAAGACACAAACTTATAAAACTTAACAATCACTCAAGGAACGTATCTATCTTTAATAGCAGCCTCCAGTTGCAACAGAACAAACTCGATTAATAGAAGCTACCAAAACACATTTAAAACTGAAAAGACAACTCCTGATGGATGATGGATGTGTCTGTCCGTATAACACGTGCTACAATTAGCGAGCGATATATAAATAAAGCAGAATTTAGACTTTGTATTTGTGGTTAACAAAATTTAACTATCGTCTAATTTAATTGTTATTTTTTATATTTAATAATTCGTGAGATAATATTTTATTATGACTAAACTTTTACAAAATAAATAAATTAGAGAATCAGTATTGGACTAACTAAAATTAATGGGAGTAGTTTACCAGAAAAGTAGAGCGATTAAATTATTTTTTAAATAATTTGAAAAATATTAAAATTAAAATTAAGCAAAATATGTATTCTATAATTCTACAGAATCTTCGCAGGTCAATGGTAGAAAATAGTTGCTATTGTTTGATACAATTGTATTCTACATGTTTACTGTCATTTGACATATCAGTCAAATGACACAATTTTGGGTTGAATCTTATATCACCGGAATCTATGAGTTCTCATATATTGCATTAATTTTAACTTTGTTAATTTTAATAAAATCTATGAGTTCTTATATCAATGGTAAAGATATCTTCGTGTTAGCTTGTGCGTCAATTGAGAATAAGTTTCTCTATGAGCAATCTTAAAGATGCACTTGCCATATTAGTCTAATGCATTTAGGAAAAATAAATCTCTTATGCGCTGGCTCTAAGATTCAAACCCAAGTAATCAAAGATAGGGGCCTAGGGAGTACACTTTCTACACCACTAAACTAATCCCTTGGATTTTTGTTTTATTTTTTTCTCTTTATGCTTCTTATAACTATGGTATCTAAAATACCACAAAATAGGAGATAACAAAATATCTAATATATTGTCTGTGATTTATTCTACAGCTATTCGGAAGGGAACTACCCAGGCCAGGAATGCTCTCGTCGCGATTGCAGCTTTGAACAAAGATGCATGGTAAACAATTATTTCAACTCCATATCTTATCTAGTATATCACAGTAAAGTTTTCCTATCAACTAACTTGTAAACATTTTTCATCTCAGCGGTTGAGGGACTTCTATGGTGTCAAAATTTCAAACCAGTGAAAAATGTTTATAGAGAAAGATAATCTCAGTATCTTGAGCGAGATTAGTCCTACAATTAAAGAGCCTGAAGATACTAGTACTAGAAGAAGAAGAAAAAAAACAACAACAACAACAAAGCTTTCCTTATACATATCATTCGCTTATCTATTACCATGATTAAAGTCCTTGTGCATCAAGTTTCAAAAAGTAAATTAGTTCACAAGAAACCCTGTCATCCGAGTCAGGATAGATATAGCAATAGCATGTTAATGATATCTTGAGAAAGGCTTATTTCTGACTGAAATATGTCTTCACGCTGATAATTATATAGCAATGATTTTGATGATCATATGCTAATCTCTTGAGGTAGTCAGGAGAACTGTGGATGTCTCTATGTTTATTATTCAGCATCTCAAAGCCATCCATTAGATTATCAGATGACTATGGTCTTCAAAAAGCACCCTTTCAAATTGGATAATGAAGCCCACGATAGTAAATTTCCGAATAACACGTTGAGGGAGGGATAGACAAATGCATTGCCTATTTTTCACCTCGGAAACCAATAATTTTAGGCCCACAAAGACAGAAACTTCTGAAACTTACCAATCTCCGAAGGATTCTCAACTTGAATAGCAACAAAGCAGAACAAAGGAAATTATTAGAAACTGCCAAAATACATTAAAATGTGAAACGACAATTCATGATAGATGATATATCTTGGTCCCATTGCTAGGTTTTTTTAAAAACTATAAATTATTGTTGAGGAGTATTTTATTTAAATGCATTTGGTATTTCTTAGTATGGTTCAATTAATTTTTGAAATTTTTTTTTGTCGTACTCTACTTAATTGATATTGTACGTATAGATAATTAAATAAGGATATCTAGATAGTTAATAGCCGTATCTAGTCAAAGATTAAAAATCTAGATAGTTGATATATCTTGGTCCCCTTTCTAGATGTTTTTTGATACATAGTATTATGAATAAAAGTTTTTTTTCCATTAAAAAAATTAGTTTTAAAAATTGAATTAGTCCAAACAAAACCACGAGTTGCCTAGCTAGTACTAAAGGATAAGATTATGAGCAATAACTTGTAGAGCAATAACGTGCGATGATATCTTTTTCGACATGCAAGAACTTGCATTGATATTGGTTTTTATCTTACACCCTAATTTTTTCCTAGAAACACATGACACTAAAAAAAAGTTTACTGTGTAGAATTTTTAAAATAATACCAAACCTTACAAGTATGAATATCTCTTTTTAGTCATTAATTTCATGATTTGTTTTGGTTTATTTTTCAACTTTAAGTTAATATTTATTTTAAAAAAAATGGAAATTTAATTTTGATTCCTATCCTAAACAATATAGTTGGTTCATGGGATTTTTCATTCCTGCCAAGTAGAGATTGGATAGGTTCATTGCATTTTTAGCCTCTGGTTTTCTATTTCTCTACATTTGTTTTAGAGGATATCTTTGTCTCACAGAATACAAGAATTTCTAAATGGTTGGCAACTGAATTAACCTCTTACTTCACCAAGTATTCCTATTATTGTGAGATTAATATGTACTTCTTTTATGTAGATCCTTTCGAAAGGATACTTTTTGGAGCTTTGTGTCTACTGAATATATATATATGTTCGACCAGGAGGATCAATTTTATCGAGGGTTAATTCTTCACCTTTAACCCTAAAAACAAAATAGACATGGTCCATGATATGATCGGAGGCCACGCACTTTTGGTCCCCATCATTTGTATTCCAATAGTAAGAAATTTTAGTTTTTTTTTTTTCACATGACCAATTGCAAATTAAGTTATTTTTTCAACTTTCAAGTATAAAATAACTTTTTATCATAATTAATATTCTAGAGTTAAATTTCATTCAAATACCTCTAAAAATATAATATTCTAGAGAACATTAAATAATTAGCTCTAATTCTCTACTTATTGCACTCTCAAGTTAATCTTTTGTCACTCTCTACTTTTCAACTTTCCAATAATTTTCTGTATGTAGATTAAAGGCCTTGGGATTCATTGACAACCTAGCTAACCCTCATCTTTTGTCCAATATTGCTATCAAATTTCTTTTTATTCCTTTAGCTATTTTCTTTCTTCTTTCTTCTTTTTTTGCCATTACTGCTTACTGGCAGTACACTACAACAAAACCGCGGCATTACGGCGGTTTTTAGTAGGTTTAACGACGGTTCCGACCGTCGTTAAGCCCATTAACGACGGTTTGTAAACCGTCGTGGAACTCTAGGTCTAACGACGGTTTTGTCAACCGTGGGAATAACCGTCTCTATGTCTGGTTTAACGACGGTCATAAAAACCGTCGTTACACCAGACATAGCGACGGTTATGAACCGCCGTTAATAATTTTTTTTTTTTTAATTTGTAATTAATAAAATTAAATATGACGACGGTTTTTCGAAAGAACCGTCGTTATATCTCAATTATAACGACGGTTTTTAACAAAAAACCGTCGTTATTTCGTTTTTTTTAATTATAACGACGGTTTTGAGAAAAAACCGTCGTTATTTCTATTTATTTTTTAATTTTTTATTAATAAAATTAATTAAAATTTTTATAACAATTTTATTTGTAATTTAATAATGCTGTTTTGATTATTAAATTTGTATATATTTTATTTAATTATATAATAATTAAACGTTTTAATTATAAACTAAATACTAAAGATGCATAAATTATTGAATTATAATGAATCTGAATAGAAAAAAAATTTATATACATAAAATTAATAGTAACAAAAGTGACGAAATTACATATACAAATATAATAACTAAATCAAGTTTCTGGACCCTACGGATGCTGATCACGCTGATGCCCACTACCACGATCGCTGGGGTCCTGAAAAATCAATTTTGTTTGTGAATATTTTGAATGTTATTAAAATGAACAAAATTATACCAACAATTTTTATGTATTAAAATGTTACCCTGTGTCCGGGACTATGAGGTCCTGAAATTTCAGGTGGCAGCTGACCCTGAAATTTTTGTAGCAGGAACGTCATAGCAGCCTCCATCTGTGCTTGGCGTGCTGCGAGCTCAGCATCTCGTTGCTGGAGCTCAGCGTCTCGCTCCTGCATAGCTGTCTTGAGGCGCTGCTGCTCGACGTCCCGCTCCTGCATAGCTGTCTTCAGGCGCTGCTGCTCGACGTCCCGCTTCTGCATAGCTGTCTTCAGGCGCTCCACCTCACTCTGTAAGTCGTGGTATGACGGCCCAGACTGTGAGCTCGACCCAGACGAACTACGGCCGAAGACTTGAGTTGGGCAAACACCCAACCCAAATCCTCGAACGCGGCCGGAGTGCTCCTTAGTGCCAAGAGCTCTCGCAAGTGAATCGGCCGTCGAGAGCTCTTGGGACGAGCTGTCCTCCTGCTGGATCGAAGCAATTTTCTCCTAACATTCAATAACAGAAAATTAATAATATTAAAAATTATCTAAAAATTAAATAATTATTCACTTAAGGTTGATAAGATTTTATTACTCACCGCAACAGCCCGAGCTTCGTCGTTGATGTACGATCCGTCAGCTCTTTTATGAGCTGCCGTCCATACATCACCACGAGTCACTGGACCCTGAAGCTGAATCTCCTGAATATTAAAATATTTAATCAATCAATTTATGATTATAGTCTTATAAACATTTAAAAAAACAAAATATTTATAGATTTAAACTTACCATCTCCGCCTTTTTGCGTGCAAGGCTCTTCGATCCAGTAGTGTGTGGCATTGTCAGCTGTCTTCTGTTCCGTTTATTCTTCGCAGCCACATCCTAATTAATCACATAGGAAAAATAATTAGTGACAATATTTAAAAGTTAAATTTTAAAAACATATCTATTAACAACTTACCCTAGACTTCGCGTCTAGGCGATAGTCTACGAAAGTTGCCCACTGATCAGGTGGGATGCCTGTCGGGACTTCACTCCGCAACTGATCTCTGGTCTTCGTACCATCGTACGCCAGGCGAAATGTATTGTATCGTGCTGCTCTCCATTTCGCTCCTAGCGACTGCATGATCAGTTTCTTGTGTTGATCCGTCACAATAAAATGTGTCTGCAAACGAAATTAAAAAATTAGTTACACATAAATAATATATAAATTACGAATAAATATAATTAATTACAAAAGATATATGTTTTCATACCTGAATATTATTTACGAAGACATTCGTCTTCGACTGCTGAGGAATGCTCCTCCAATCCCTGTAAGAGATCGGGAATAACCGAAAGTTATCCCCGATGGTGCCGAGGAAGACACCGAGCAAACCGCCACTGTCTCCGATAGGCTGGTGGTTGTCGTTGAACTGGACAACTACCTTTGACTGCTCAGGCAGGGCCCATACGTCGTGGACAGTCAACTGTCTGGACGTCGTGTGCCCGGTCCCGTCTATCAAAATAATTAGTGACAATTAGATATTATATTACTAAGATAAAATTATTAAGCGCATAAAGTGTACATGATTACAATACTCACCAACTACATCAACTGTCCAACTCCTCCTGCGTCTGCGCTCCTGCTCACCGGGCTGATGCTCTACACCGCCAAAGATAGCCTCAAAATCAAACAAATAATCGTCATCCGGATCCTGAGCGTCGGGTGGGGGCAGTGTGCAGGGGACGGCCTGCGAATCCAGTGGCTGAGAGTCGCTAAGAGGGACTGATGATGCGGCAGCCTCCGACTCCATAATGGGCTCTCCGCCCTCACTGATCGCCCCACGGGGCGTGGGAGTCTGAGAACTGGACGCTCCTGCCATGTCTGATCTAGCCTTCTTCATCGTCACCGCTACTGGCAAAATGAAAGTAATAAAACAATTATAAAATAAATTTTGCCTAATAAAAGTTTCTCTACTTTCATGCTCACCCCAGTATAACATACAATCATTCTGACATGCGTGAATTTTTTTGTAGTTCAACCCCAACTTATTAATGATTTTTTTAGCCTCGTAAAATGAAGGCGGAATCTTGGCATCTGGGAATACATCGACAAGCAACTCAAGTACCATCGACATTGCTTTGTCGCTTAGGCCGCACAAACACTTGATGTGATACAACTTCACCAAGAAAGACAGTTTTGAATACTTTTCACACCCTTCATAGAGCGGTTGTTCACCATCTTTCAGTAACTCATAAAAATATTTGACACTATCATCCATCCTTTCTGCTGACTGCGGATCTGGCATATCCACAGAAGCGATGCTCTCATTTTCGGGGTGAATCCCGAATGCATCACGGACTATGTTCTGGACAGGGTCATCTCGAACTATGGGTTCTGAGACCTCAATTGGCATTATAGCATGTCCTACAGCAGGTTCTTCTGTAATCATTTCTCCGTGCAAACTCCAAAAAGTGTATCCCTCCGGAAATGGTTTGACGATCAAATGTTGGCGCACGACCTCGATGAGTTGCCATTTTTTGAATCTACACTTTGGGCATGGGCATATTATTCTACCTTCGACCCCAGAGTTAGCATTTGCGAATTCCAAAAATCCGTCTAAACCATTTAGGTACTCTATTGAATGTCGAGGTTTATTGATCCAAGATTTATCCATTTCTGAAATATTTATGAATTTAGATATCAATTAACTTAAATAACTCTTAATCTGAACTAAAAGAAAACATGACTATTTTACACGAGAAGGGATTTGCATCTGCCGTTGCAATTTTAATTACAGTATTTACATGGTAAAATTTCTAACGAACTCTTATAGGGAATTGAAATTTCCAATTCCCTATATGAAAAAGTAAAATCAGTGGCCCATACAAGGGCCATATATTGAAGAATAATTCTACTCAATTACATTTAAGATGTTTGTTCCTTAATAGAGAATCTAGTGTAATTAATTAAAATAATGAGTTTCATGATCGAATTTCTACGAATGTAAATTTTTTGGAAAGGAAAAAGCACTAGCAGCAAAAAATTAAAATATTATTTTACAGCTGCCGCAAAGATTTCAATTATAGTATTTACATGGTAAAAATTCTAACGAATTCAGATAAAGAATTGAAATTTCAATTCTCTATTTTAAAAAATAAAATCTGTGGCCCATATAAGAGCCATATATTCAAGAATAATTCTACTCAATTACATATAAAATCTTGTTAGTTCTTTAATAGAGAATCTAGGATAACAATAAAGTGCATTCAAAATTATTACACTACTAACATACATATTAAAATTATGTATTTATAAATTTATTTCCATTTTTTAAAAATTATGTGTTTAATTAAATGAGTTTTATTTTTTTAAAACTAATTCATAATACTAATTTTGTCTATTTATTAACATTTTTTATTTTATCTTATCACCTGAATAAATATTTTAATATTTTATTAACTACTGTAATATAATTTGACTATTATTAATTTAGGAATATTAATTAAATACGTTTATCAATATAATAACTACTTTCAATTTATGTTATTATTAATTCATTAAAAATTATTACACTACTAGCATACATATTAAAATTATGTTATTGTAAATTTGTTTTCATGTTTTAAAAATTATGTGTATTTTTAAATGAGTTTTATTTTTTTAAAACTAATTCCTAATACTAATTTTGTCTATTTATTAATATTTATTATTTTATCTCATCACCTGAATAAATATTTTACTATTTTATTAACAACTGTAATATAATTTGACTATTATTAATTGATGTATATTATTTAAATACGTTTATCAATATAATAACTACTTTCAATTTATTTACATTAATTTTAATAATATTTGAAAAACAGTAAATAACTTGTATTTAAAACAAACTTCACTATCATTTTATACTAAATTAATAATATTATATATATTTATTAAATATTTATTAAATATACGTATATTTTTAAATTAGTGTCACAATTTTTAAAAAATTGTTTTCAATACTTACTCTATTTATTTATTAAAATTATTTATTTTATCTAATCAATTACACACTTCAATTTATCTACTAAATTTATGTTATTATATAAATGTATTTCTCCTTACATGTTTTCAACGAACATGCTATATATTATAATAATAAACATCATAAATATCACAAAAATATCACAAATTTTAAAATTGATTCATACAATAATGTACATCACAATGACAAATATATTTATAACAAAAGTAGTAAGTAAATAAAATATCTAATATTATCTCAATCTAACATATAATAATTTGAAATAAATTCATTCAAAATCTAATTAATTAAATTACATATATTCAAAATGATTCCAAATAAATAACGCACAAAAATCAAAATTAAAGTGTCGTCCCAACGTCACAATATCTTCACAAAATAAAATAAAAAATAATATAAAAAATTATTTTGAACATACAATATAAAAAAAAAGTAATCAAATACAATTAAAAAATTAAATGACATACCTTAAGAGTAAATAAACCACGTCGGAGAGAACACCACAGTAAAAAAACTTGAAAAGCACAACAAATAATTTCAGAGAGTATATTATGTAAAAATAATCTATCAAGAAAGTGTTGTAAAAAAAATAAAGGGGACCTCTTAATATATAGACGACCGCGCGGTTTAACGACGGTTATTAACCGTCGTTAAAGCGACCAAAAACCGTCGCTAAAGGGGTTTAGCGACGGTTCCTACAAAGAACCGTCGTAACTTCTAAACTTAACGACGGTTTTTCCTAAAACCGTCGTTAAACTACACGGACATCGAGTAACGGTCCGAATTTCGAACGTTATAACTTAACGACGGTTTTTACTATAACCGTCGTTAAATAACGACGGTTATATATCTAACCGTCGTTAGTTTACGACGGTTTTATGAAAAACCGTCGTAATGGCCGTCAAATATTTCCCTTCAGCACAGGTGACCACGGTTGGATCTTAACCGTCCGTATTTAACGACGGTTTTTTTCAAAACCGTCGTTAGGTGTCGGACTTTAACGACGGTTCATAAACCGTCGTTAAACTTGGCTTTAGAGACGGTTTTTTATGACCGTCGTTAAACGCCCGTCGCCATTCCCCGCTTTTCTTGTAGTGGTACTCCAACTCTGTTCAAAATAAATTTTAAAAAAAATTCATATTTTGATATTTCACAAATTAAGTTACTTCTAATTTAATTTTTCACAGATTAATTTTATTAATTTTATCCTTTACAAATTAAAATACTTTTAATATCATTTTTCGGTTAAAATTTCGTTTTAAAATTTAACTTCAAATTATATAATTGTTGACTTTACACTTATCTGTCACACACGTAATTATTTAACTTTAGAGTTTAATTTTGTAGAAAATGCTAAATTGGAGGTTATTATTGAAAGTACCTTAATCTGTAAAAGATAAAATTTAAAATTAATTTACAAATGACTAAATTGAAAATTTTCATATTTGTCAAGTGACTGAAATATACTTTTTCTCTTAAATTTAAGACCGGCTCCTATCATTGATTAATGTCGAAGTTGTTTCTTTCAATTTCAAAAACAGTTCAAAAACTACTTTTTTCCGGTACAATGGAAGTGTCTAACTAAGGATTTTTTACAAAATATGACTAAGTGTCACACATTATTATTATTAGTTGTCTTCCTTCTTCCTCTGATAAATTCACACCACCATTGATATATCAGAGTGGAAGCTTTCTTTAACCTTATCAATCCTGAATACCAGTGGTTTTTTATTAGTGACAACCAAACGGCTATATACTTGATTTTGGATCCCAATGTCTCCACAATCACCTTCACTAGAGCAGAAAACGAGCTTATAATTTTTGCTATCATGGCGCTTGATATAGAACCAACCTTTCACAACAGATTCAGGGAATTCTGCTGCATCACCAAGCATCACAGCCCGCCCTAAAGGTTGTGACTCGATGACAAGCCATGTGGATGTGTTGGTGCATATGTTGGGTGGGAAATAAGTGAACGATATGTTTAAGGGAACCGCTGTTGACATAAAAGGGACATGTGAAGGAGTTTCAATGGTTGTTGCCGATGCATGTTTGTGCCTAATTTGAATCACGGCGAGTGAGCAGTGCTGGGGGTTTCCTGTAATATCCCAAAATTTTTATTTTTAAATAATGTTTTACTAAAATATATATATATATATATATAATATATATTTTTATTGTAAATGATTATGTTTTGCTAAAAGAAAGTATATTTTTATTTAAAATAATTATTGTTTTGCTCAAAATAATTATATTGGCTTTTAATAAATTTTTGCTGAATTTTTTTAAAATATTCTTTCTTTTAATATGTAAAAAGATATTTATTTTGAGATTTGTTTATTACGATTTTTATCAAGAAAAATCATAATTTAAGAGTTTAACTAGAATGTAAATTTTTAGAAATTTTTAGGATATTTTAGGATGAAAAATTGAATTTATATGAATTTATATTAAAGAAATCATATTATTTAATTATTAAATATTATTATTATTATTATTAAAAAAAAAAAAGAGAGGGGACGAAGGAAGGATGCATCATGCGAAGAAGGCAGAGAAGAAGAAAAAAAAAAGTTTCTCTCTCTAAAATTTTTAAAAACTTCTCTCTAAGATTTCTCCAATTCTAGACGTCCAATTGAGATATCGGAGGTACCGTTGGACTCATGGCGGCGAGAGCTTCAAAACCCACCGATCATTTTCGCCGGAAGTTCGCCGGAATGTAGCCGGAATTTCGTCAATAGTAACTTTATGGTAAATTTTCTAAAATACTGAATTTTTGATGGTTTTTGAAAATTTCAACTTAGGGCTTTTGTTAAGGATGTAGAATATTAGTTGTAGGATCAAATTTACGGTCAGAAAATATGATTTAGTAGTTTAATTTTGCAAAATTTACTTTGATGAACAGTAACTGTGAATAGTGCCAAACAGTGCTTGTGAACGTATTCTGCGCGTGAACAGTGCTTTCAGCCGCGCGTGAACAGTGTTTCCGGCCGTGAACAGTGTCAGCGTCCCGGGGTCATTTTTTTTAAGTTTTTGGACATTCCAGACTCATTTTTAATATCCAATTGATCAAATTCAGATGGGAAACGTGGATTTTGGGGCTGTCCAATCTGGAGCCCTTACACTGTGAGTGAATATAATTTACTATAACGCATTTTTAAATTTCTCTCATGTCCATGCATTTAAAACAAAGTTTTAATTATGAATAGCATAAATTGAATTTCATGTTTATATTGATTTATATTCTTAGAAGTTATAGGACATGCAGAACAGACCTCTTAAGTCCCTCCTGAATTTATGATGAAAATGTGGTATTATATTACACTTTATTGAATCTTATAATTGTATCATCTTTCATATGGTTTCATATGATTTGTGTTATAAATGATACGTCACTGTTTCATGGTTATGGTGAAATTGAATTTGTATTTGAGTTTCAAATGTGTCATTGATACTGGATATTATGGTTTATCTGGACTGGAATGAAAATATTGTATTTCTGATTTTGGAGAATGAATTTCTATGCCGGAACTCTGTCCGAGGAATATCTTGAAAGGGAGGGATATATTTTGTTTTAAAAAGAATTTTAACCTCATAATTTTCAATTGTTCTTTCAGCTTATATTTTTGATTTATTAAACTAGTTTATTTTGGAGGAATCGTTGATAGAAACACTGTTAGCTAGCGACAGAGATAGCTAGCCTTGGTGCACCATGAAACTTTAGCTAGCAAGAAAGTTGCTAGCCCCTTGTGCGAACGGGCACATGAGGATTGAATTATGAATAAGTATGGAGTTGAGTATGTCTCCTCCAATAACCAGTGGCAATTGGCCTGGTTACTTATGATGGGCATGAGGTGATTTACCCGTCCTATTGCTGTGTACTTAGGACAGTCAACATATTGAAAGGTTAGGGAGTTGAGGAGAGCTCCTCCCAACCTTATGATATGAATTATGAGAATATGGTGATTTACCCGTCCCATTGCTATGTGCTTGGGATAAAACAATGTATATGGTGATTGCCCTTACCAGGTTTTGTGCTTGGGTATAAAAATTATAATTATGGATCTACTTTGAGTCCTCCTCTAAATATTTTTTTTTATATGAAGAGTTATCTTTCTATTTCCTTATCTGATTTTGAAATTATTGTTTATATACTAAATCTTAAGATTGTTGATTTTCTTTTAACAAAATTTACCTTCTTTAAAGCTTCAGTTTGTTGTTATATACATTGATTTAGATAATATTATATTCTACCATAATTTCTATTTATGAAAACTCGTGCGAATGGTCTGTTCTGTTTCAGTTATAGTAAACTATATTTGCTCACTGAGTTGTCAAACTCACTACACGATATTTCTACATTTTTTTTTTCAGATAGTTGACCAGCTAGACGACATGATCTCTGGGTGAGCCTACTTTGTTTCTAAGGCTCGTAGATTTTAATTTACATTGTACTTGTACTCTAGAGTTGCTCCATATATCACAGGCAGGATCTCAGCTTCCATTTACAGAGTATTTATGTATATTTGAAATTATTGAAATTATACAGTAAGCTCTCAAATGAATGTGATTATGTGTTTGGTTACAATCTATACTATTTATGAGAAAATCATTTATATGTATCATACTAGAGGCTTACGGGATGAGATTATTTTCAAAACCCGTGCCGGTTACGTACTTCTATTTTTGGGTCGTGACATTTCCCATCCTAACAGCAGCTGTAAAAATCACAAGACCTCCGTTTGGATTAGGTGGCGAGAAGTAGTATTTGCCACCGTTTCTCAATGGCTCCCCATCTGAGTCAAACAAGAGCTCAGCCCTTGTGGTGAAGGCAAAGAAAAGGAAGAAGAGGGAGGAAGTAGTCTTCATTGTTTGGTAGGTATGGCAACAGAAGAAGGCTTTTGGATTGGTTTGGTATTGGGTGTGTGTCAGTAAGAATTAGGAGCATCAATTTATAGAGCCTCCATGAAAGGAGCATCAACTCAAAGATGCTTTAGAGAAATGATTTTTTTTTTCTTTCAGGATTTGAGTCGCGTGAAAATGTAAGAAGAAGGATAAGGAATCAACCTACCACAACCTTAGGAAATCAAAACATTATAGCATATATTGCGACAAATATATTACTTTTTGAAATTATATTTTTTTAATCAGTTTTAAAGAAGTGTAATAAAAAAGTAGTTAATGTTTTATCAGATTTTTTTAATAAACACTTTTTATCAATATTATTTGTGTTTGGCCATTTTGTTATCTATAATTACATCATATTGCTGTACATTTTTACGAATATTAAGAATATTAATAGCATTGGACCACCTGTATCTGGTTATATCTTACTAGTGTTTGTCCTTATCATCAATTAATGAATTACAAAACGTGTCAGTTTGGATATGATCAAGTGGCCAAGTGGTCAGTTTTAATTTTTAACATTTTTAAAAGACTTAAAATAAAAAATTTGAAGTTAAAATGACAATTTGGACTAACATTAATATCAAAGTATATAAATTATCTTAAATAAATATTTGATATCTAAATTTAAAGATAAAAAATGTGTGTTAAATTAATTTTCGCACATATGAATTTATGTTTCTGATTCTCAATATTAATGAGCAAATATATCAATATATATATATATATATACATATATATATATATATATATATATATATATATATATATATATATATATATATATATAGACACACACACACATTAAATGTAATGTATTATATGTCATGGACTAAGTTAGTTTAAGATTTAAATGGTTATAGAAAAAAAAAAATATACCCAGATTTCTCTTTTAAATTTTTAAAAAAAATAATAAATAACACTAAATTTATTAAAGCTCATGATATTTTAATGAAACAATCTACTCCTCAAATATATGAGTAATAAAGGCAACTATTTTATATAGTAATAATAGTTAGAGAGTTGTATCATTATTTGATAACTAAATCTTTCGTATTTATTATTTATACATAAATAAATAGTAACATGTTTTAATTTAAAATAAAATAGAAATCTTTCTATATTTTTAAAATAAAAAATGAAATATAATTATACTGTGAATTGAAAATAAACATATGATGAACAGGGGAGGTCATGCGCTTTCAAGACGAATATATATATATATATATATATATATATATATATATATATATATATATATATATATATATATATATATATATATATATATATATATATATATATATATATATTAATCAAGTTACTTCTAATTTAATTGTTCACAGATTAATTTTATTAATTTTATCCTTGACAAATTAAAATACTTTTAATATCATTTTTCGGTTAAAATTTCGTTTTAAAATTTAACTTCAAATTATATAATTGTTGACTTTACACTTATCTGTCACACACGTAATTATTGAACTTTAGAGTTTAATTTTGTAGAAAATGCTAAATTGGAGATTATTATTGAAAGTACCTTAATCTGTCAAAAATAAAAGTAACAAAATTAATTTGCAAATGACTAAATTGAAAATTTTTATATTTGTGAAGTGACTAAAATATACTTTTTCTCTTAAATTTAAGACCTGCTCCTATCATTGATTAATATCGAAGTTGCTTGTTTCAATTTTAAAAACAGTTCAAAAACTATTTTTTTCCGGTACAATGGAAGTGTCTAACTAAGGATTTTTTACAAAAATATGACTAAGTGTCACACATTATTATTATTATTATTATTAGTTGTCTTCCTTCTTCCTCTGATAAATTCACACCACCATTGATATATCAGAGTGGAAGCTTTCTTTAACCTTATCAATCTTGAATACCAGTGGTTTTTTATTTGTGACAACCAAACGGCTATATACTTGATTTTGGATCCCAATGTCTCCACAATCACCTTCACTAGAGCAGAAAATGTCACGTCCGTACTTTACGAACGCGAATACCGTTTCTATCCGAAAATCTTTTCATTACACATGTACAAATGATCTCACGATAACACATATTCAAATATTATTCAACGTTCACAAGTTTACAAAAACCAATAATTATACATGCCAAATCTATATATATCAAGTTTACAGCGGAAACAAGGATCCTGCCTGTGACTTTCAGAGCAACACTAGAGTACAAATATATTACAATATCATACACTGAGAGCCTAGAAACAAGTTAGGCTCACCACTGAGGCACGACACCTAGTCGGTCAAGTAGCTGCGGGACCAAATTCTGGGTCTTTATCTGAAAAATATGTCAACCACGTGTAGTGAGTTTTACAACTCAGTGAGCAGATAACACTTCCTATGACTTCTCAGGTCAACATAAGGATGTACTCATATTGTAAAACTTATCATATCAAAATATACCGTTCAGAAGTACATTCTTATGGGACCCGCCTTTTCAAATATTCTCTGTTCAAAAATCATAATCAAGTCTTTCAAACTTTATACGATACTGTATAAACAATGCTCATATCAAGTTCAAAATCATATTCAATACTGAAAAATTATTAATCAAATTATGCTATGCATCAAAACATTTCTGTTAAAATATTCGGAGGATCCCATATCAGAACCACCACATCAGAGTTTGACCCCTTCCGTACTTTGGTGGTATAGGATTTGCCTAAACTCAGCATCCCGCTGAGGTTTGCCCTACTACCATTCAAGAGGACACGCGAAGGGACTCTGTATGGGTCTTTCCCAAGCACACAGCAAGGGAAGGCAAAATAACATCTCATAACTGGCATCTCGCCCATATATAGGAGGCATTCCGCTCTCCTTCACATATATTCTCCCGTGTGTTGGCCCTCACACGAGGCTAGCACCACCCCCCTGCTAGCTGAGGCAATCAAGGTGCGCACCAGGGCTAACATCACCTGCTGTTAGCTGACAGTGTTTCCAATAGGATTCCTCCACAAAAATTATCATATGCGTATATGCCATATATTATAGTATAAAATTCTCAATGTAATACAGACTATCAGTCTCAGTACATTCATCTGTCAAAACTTCCCATTCAGGGGAATCCTGTATAAATGCCCACATCCGAGGCAAACATATTACTGTATAAAATCAATGTCACATGTATAACATATTTTCTTTGCCATGTCATGCAAAATACGTGTAAAAATCACATGCTTAATGTGTTTCAAAACTTATTGTAAAATCAAACTCTTCTTGAACTACATATCATATATTAAATATTTCAGACATTTCCAAACCATTTCAAGAACATATGGAAGTATAAATAACATGTAATCATACTCATTTATCAATGTAAAGTTCAAGAAGAGTAAAACCAAGCCATAGAAAGGATCATCTACTCACCTCTTTGAAGCACAAAGTTGGACACCCTTAAAATCCTATTTTCTGATCCGAATTCAGTGAAATAAACCCCAAAATCGAGTCCGGAACGTCCGAAAACCTTGAAAACGACTCCGGATTTGCGAAATTTGGCCTCCGGGAGCTCGGTCAACGCAGGTCAACGCGAGGAGGTTCGGATGCCACGCGCTACACGCGCCGCCCGAGGAGCTGCGCGTGGGCGTCACTCTCCGAGGAAGATTCGGCGCGTGGGGGAGCGTGCGGTGGTGGATCGGCCTGAAATTTGAGATCCAAAGGTTTCGTTGCCTTCTGGATCGATCTACGGTGTTAGTTTTGGCGTTTGAGAACTAAACGTAGGAGTTTCGGAGGTTACCTTTTTGGCCGTTTTTCCCTTCAATTTTCCGACCAATTTCCGGCCAATTCTCCAGAAACCAATCGGATGGATTCGAAGAAATCTTCGTCCTGAGTCCGTTGGTGGTGGTGGTGTCGAAATCCGAGGTCCGTAGGCGAAGAAATCTTAGAGAGAAGTTAGAGGGTTTTCGGGGAGAGTTTTCTGAAGAGAGATGAAAAAATCTGCGAATGATTGCTTCCGGAGTGATTGAGGCCCTTAAAATATCTCGGGGAACCTTTCTGCAAAATTTCACTTTTAGCGGAAAGTCCTTGCAAATTTTTCTTATTTATATTTTAACCCCGAAACTTTTAAGAAATTGCATTTTTGCCCCGAAACGTAAATTCTTAACATTTCTTTTATAATTCTTTAATCCATATAAATAATAACTTATTTTCACCGTGTCCTAATTCCATTTTTGAAATCCTTTGTTTTAATTCCAAATTTTCCTTAATTAAAATCTCCATTTTCCAAAATTATCTCTTTTATTCTAAATTCCTTTAGTTGAACTTTCTCGTTAACTTTACGGCTATTACATTCTTCCCCCCTTAAAGAAATTCGGTCCCCGAATTTCATCACCATAGTAGCAGATAAATACTAACCTCGTTGTTCAAATAAATGCGGATATCTGGCGCGGATGTCATCTTCTCTTTCCCACGTAGCTTCCTCAGACGAGTGATTTTGCCATATCACCTTAACCATAGAAATATCTCGTGACCGCAACTTTTTTACTTGTCGATCAGCTATAGATATCGGCTTTTCCTCATAAGTTAGATCCTTATCCAATTGAATTTTCTGGGGTTGAATGACATGAGTAGGATCTGGTAAATATTTCCGTAACATAGACACATGAAATACTGGATGAACATTCAGTTCTGGTGGCAGAGCTATGCGATATGCCACTGCACCTATTCTGTCCAATATTTCAAAAGGGCCTATATACCGAGGGCTTAACTTCCCTTTCTTTCCAAATCTCATCACTCCTTTCATGGGTGAGACTTTCAGGAACACTTGTTCACCCACTGAAAATTCTAACTCCCTTCGTCTATTGTCAACATATGCCTTTTGTCTGCTCTGAGCTGCCTGCAGCCTGTCTCTAATCAGCTTTACCTTGTTCAGTGCTTCTTGTACAAGATCTGGCCCTATAAGTTTAGCCTCGCCCACTTCGAACCATCCAATGGGAGATCTGCACCGTCTACCATACAAAGCTTCAAATGGGGCCATCTGTATACTAGTCTGATAGCTATTATTATATGCAAATTCAGCCAAAGGCAAATACATATCCCAACTTCCACCAAAATCAAAAATACAGGCTCGAAGCATGTCTTCTAAAATCTGAATCGTACGCTCAGACTGACCATCAGTTTGCGGATGGAAAGCTGTGCTCAAGTCCAATCTCGTTCCTAATGCTTCTTGAAAAGCTTTCCAAAATCGTGCCGTGAACTGCGGCCCTCGATCAGATATAATTGATATAGGAACTCCATGTAGCCTAACTATTTCATTTAAATAGAGCCTGGCATACTGAGCTACATTGTAGGTTGTTTTCACAGGCAGAAAGTGTGCTGACTTGGTCATGCGGTCTATAATGACCCAGATAGAATCATTTCCCTTGGAAGTTCTTGGTAATCCAGTGATAAAATCCATAGTAATTCTCTCCCACTTCCATTTTGGTATCTCTATTCGCTGATGTAAACCTGCAGGTCGTTGATGTTCAGCTTTTACCTGCTGGCACGTCAAACAATGGGAAACATATTCCGCAATATCCCTCTTCATACCATCCCACCAATACAATTCCTTTATGTCTTGGTACATCTTTGTCATTCCCGGGTGTATGGTATATGTAGATCGATGTGCTTCCTCCAAAACTTGTTTTCTCAAATCATGAACATTTGGAACACACAATCGTCTACCGTATCTTAATATCCCTTCAGTATCCACCGAGAATTCAGAATCCTTACTATCCTTCATTTCACTCTTAATCTTGAGCAAATTAGCATCCTTGTCTTGATCGGCTTTGATTTGCTCAACTAAGGAAGATTGGAGCTGCACATGAGCTAATAATATTCCCGGTTCTTTTATTTCAAACCTTATTCCCTTACTTTCTAATTTATGGATGTCTTCTAACAATGGTCGTCGCACCTCTGCTATATGAGCCAAACTTCCCATTGACTTTCTGCTTAGAGCATCAGCTACTACATTTGCTTTACCTGGATGATACAAAATCGTACAGTTATAGTCTTTCAGTAGCTCCATCCATCTTCTTTGCCTCAAATTAAGATCCTTCTGTTGAAAAATATACTTGAGGCTCTTGTGATCTGTATAAATCTCACAAGTTCTTCCATACAGGTAATGTCTCCAAATCTTTAGAGCAAATACTACAGCTGCCATCTCTAAATCATGGGTGGGATAATTCTGTTCATGCGTCTTCAACTGTCTAGATGCATAAGCAACTACTCTTCCATTTTGCATTAACACACAGCCTAAACCCACTCTAGATGCATCACAGTATACTACGTAATCTCCTGTATCCTTAGGAATGGTAAGGATTGGGGCTGTAGTTAAACACTCCTTTAATTTCTGAAAACTCTTTTAACAAGCATCAGACCACTCAAATTTTATTCCTTTCCTAGTCAACCTGGTCAAAGGAGCAGCTATCTTTGAAAAATCTTTAACAAATCTACGATAATATCCTGCTAACCCAAGAAAGCTACGAATCTCTGTAACTGTCGTGGGGCGTGGCCATTGCTGTACTGCTTCTATCTTTTTGGGATCAACATGAATACCCTCTTTGGTAACCACATGCCCTAGGAATGTAACATTACTAAGCCAAAATTCACACTTTGAAAACTTAGCATACAATTGATGTTCTCTTAGGGTTTGCAAAGCTATCCTTAAATGTTGCTCATGCTCCTCTGAACTCTTTGAATACACCAGAATATCATCGATAAATACAATAATAAACTGGTCTAGGAAAGGTTTAAATACCCTATTCATTAAATCCATAAATGCAGCTGGGGCATTCGTTAAACCAAATGGCATTACTAAGAACTCGTAGTGCCCATACCGAGTCCTAAAAGCAGTTTTTGAAATATCTTCCTTCTTTATTTTCAGTTGATGATACCCAGATCTCAAATCAATTTTTGAAAACCATTGAGCACCCTGTAACTGATCAAACAAATCATCTATTCTGGGTAAAGGATATTTATTTCGTATAGTCACTTTGTTCAACTGCCTATAGTCAATACATAGACGTAAAGATCCATCCTTTTTCTTCACAAAGAGAACAGGAGCACCCCAGGGAGATGTACTGGGTCGAATAAAACCTTTATCTAATAAATCTTGTAATTGTTCCTTTAATTCCTTGAGTTCTGCAGGTGCCATCCGATAAGGAGGTATGGATATTGGTTGTGTTTCAGGGAGAAGGTCAATACTAAACTCAATCTCTCGGTCTGGTGGTAAACCTGGCAACTCTTCAGGAAACACATCAGGAAATTCTTTAACTACTGGAACTTGCTCTAAACTTGTATACTTCATATCAACATCCTTGACTATTGCCAGATATCCCTGACACCCTCTTCGTAACAGTTTATGAGCTGTTAAGGCTGAAATTAAATTACTAGACTTCTTACTACAATCTCCTTGTATCATAAAGGAAGGTTCTCCAGGTACATTAAACTTAATCACCTTATTATGACAGTCTAGAATGGCATGGCATGATGCCAACCAATCCATTCCCAAAATCACGTCAAAGTCTATCATATTTAGAACTATCAAATCTATAAGAGTCTCCTTGCCTTCTATCGAAATCTCACATGATTTATACACATCATTTACTACTAGAAGTTCTCCCATAGGAGTAGCAACCATGAAAGAACAATGCAAACTAGCAGGATCTCTATCCAAGTTCTTAGCAAAGCATGGTGATATATAAGAATGAGTAGAACCAGGATCAAACAGAACATATGCTTTATGGGAACATACTGATAATGTACCTGTCATAACTGCATTTGAGGCCTGAGCATCCTGTCGTGTCAAGGCAAAAACTCGAGCTGGTTCTCGCCCTCGATTTCCTGATCCTCTACCAGGACCCACACTACTTGCTTGGACCGAGGCTGCTCGAATAGGTCGTGCTGGCACAGATGCAGGGGGTAAAGCTGGTTGCACTGTTGCTTGACTAAAACTTCGCAGTTGTGGACAATTCCTCATCAGATGACCCATTTGTCCACACTTAAAACATGCACCAGTTTCTCTGCGACATTGTCCAGTATGGGACCTACCACAATGTGGACATAGTGGAATTGATCTTGAGTCTTGCTGACTCGGGGGTCTCATATCTCTTTGGAACATTCTCTGCTTGTTAATATTAACTGATGGCTGGTTAGAACTACCGGCTCCTGTTTGATTGAAACGCTGTGGATTTTGAAATCTTGACCCACTAACAGTAGGATTAGATCTAGTCTGGACATTACTATCTCGATCTCTTTTCCTTCTCTTAAAACTTTCTATGTCAGCTTGCTCTCGTGTTTCCATCATTCTAGCACAGTTCACAGCTGCTGAATAAGTTGAAAAATGATCCATCTGAGGACCCACTGACTTAAACAATGGGCGTATCAATCCCAAAACAAACCTCTTAATTCTATCCTTTTCAGTTGGGACCAAGTATGGTGCATATCTGGACAATCGGGTAAAACGAATGTCATATTCAGAAACTGACATGTTTGGTGTTTGTTTCAATTCCTCAAACTCTCTGGCCCTCTTGTCTCTTTCACTTGTTGGTAGAAAGCGATTCATAAATGCTTCCTTAAATTCATTCCACTCCATTGGTGGTAAAACAGCTGTCCGTCCTTGTACAAATGTCTCAAACCAAACTTGGGCCACATCAGATAGTTGAAAAGACACCAACTCCACAGATCTTCTACTAGAGCACCCCAAAGCTCTGAAAATTCGTTCCACAGCATCAATAAAGATCTGTGGATCTTCCTGAACATCTGACCCAGAAAAAGTCGGAGGTTTTAACTTAAGGAATTGCGGTAATGACACTTCAATCCCTCTCAGCTTATCCTCTTGGTCAGCTGTTCTTCCTAGTTCTTGCACTTCAGGATCATGTTCTGCTGGCTGGCCTTCCCTTCTACCCTGTTCCACTATAAATCCAGCCAATGTTTCTAAACTTCTATGAATACCAGCAATCATATCAGCGTTTCTATCAGGTGGCTCCTGAGGGGTTTCTACTCTTTCCTCAGGAACTCTATCAGGTACAGGAGTCTGTTCTCCTTGTCTTGGGGTTCTCAAACCCCGTGCACGTCCTCTACCTCTACCTCTTCCTCTTCCTCTAGGTCGGCCTCTACCACGGCCTCTTTGTACTGGTATTGTAGATTGTGCAGACTCTTCTGTAGAGGGTGCACGATCTACAGCTTCTTCTCTAGTGACCGCTCTAGTTCTTGGCGGCATCATTAACTATACAAAATAAAACACCTCTTTAAGACACATGTATTCAAACTTTACTCAAGGAATTTAAAGACACTTGGAAAGGAAGTGAATATCCTATAGATTCCCTCAGCAGCACCTGAAGTATAAATATGTCCGGCTCATATCGATACTAAAGGTCCTACTAAAGAATCTCTTGCTCTGATTGTCACAGGGAAACCGAATGCTCTGATACCAACTTGTCACGTCCGTACTTTACGAACGCGAATACCGTTTCTATCCGAAAATCTTTTCATTACACATGTACAAATGATCTCACGATAACACATTCAAATATTATTCAACGTTCACAAGTTTACAAAAACCAATAATTATACATGCCAAATCTATATATATCAAGTTTACAGCGGAAACAAGGATCCTGCCTGTGACTTTCAGAGCAACACTAGAGTACAAATATATTACAATATCATACACTGAGAGCCTAGAAACAAGTTAGGCTCACCACTGAGGCACGACACCTAGTCGGTCAAGTAGCTGCGGGACCAAATTCTGGGTCTTTATCTGAAAAATATGTCAACCACGTGTAGTGAGTTTTACAACTCAGTGAGCAGATAACACTTCCTATGACTTCTCAGGTCAACATAAGGATGTACTCATATTGTAAAACTTATCATATCAAAATATACCGTTCAGAAGTACATTCTTATGGGACCCGCCTTTTCAAATATTCTCTGTTCAAAAATCATAATCAAGTCTTTCAAACTTTATACGATACTGTATAAACAATGCTCATATCAAGTTCAAAATCATATTCAATACTGAAAAATTATTAATCAAATTATGCTATGCATCAAAACATTTCTGTTAAAATATTCGGAGGATCCCATATCAGAACCACCACATCAGAGTTTGACCCCTTCCGTACTTTGGTGGTATAGGATTTGCCTAAACTCAGCATCCCGCTGAGGTTTGCCCTACTACCATTCAAGAGGACACGCGAAGGGACTCTGTATGGGTCTTTCCCAAGCACACAGCAAGGGAAGGCAAAATAACATCTCATAACTGGCATCTCGCCCATATATAGGAGGCATTCCGCTCTCCTTCACATATATTCTCCCGTGTGTTGGCCCTCACACGAGGCTAGCACCCCCCCTGCTAGCTGAGGCAATCAAGGTGCGCACCAGGGCTAACATCACCTGCTGTTAGCTGACAGTGTTTCCAATAGGATTCCTCCACAAAAATTATCATATGCGTATATGCCATATATTATAGTATAAAATTCTCAATGTAATACAGACTATCAGTCTCAGTACATTCATCTGTCAAAACTTCCCATTCAGGGGAATCCTGTATAAATGCCCACATCCGAGGCAAACATATTACTGTATAAAATCAATGTCACATGTATAACATATTTTCTTTGCCATGTCATGCAAAATACGTGTAAAAATCACATGCTTAATGTGTTTCAAAACTTATTGTAAAATCAAACTCTTCTTGAACTACATATCATATATTAAATATTTCAGACATTTCCAAACCATTTCAAGAACATATGGAAGTATAAATAACATGTAATCATACTCATTTATCAATGTAAAGTTCAAGAAGAGTAAAACCAAGCCATAGAAAGGATCATCTACTCACCTCTTTGAAGCACAAAGTTGGACACCCTTAAAATCCTATTTTCTGATCCGAATTCAGTGAAATAAACCCCAAAATCGAGTCCGGAACGTCCGAAAACCTTGAAAACGACTCCGGATTTGCGAAATTTGGCCTCCGGGAGCTCGGTCAACGCAGGTCAACGCGAGGAGGTTCGGATGCCACGCGCTACACGCGCCGCCCGAGGAGCTGCGCGTGGGCGTCACTCTCCGAGGAAGATTCGGCGCGTGGGGGAGCGTGCGGTGGTGGATCGGCCTGAAATTTGAGATCCAAAGGTTTCGTTGCCTTCTGGATCGATCTACGGTGTTAGTTTTGGCGTTTGAGAACTAAACGTAGGAGTTTCGGAGGTTACCTTTTTGGCCGTTTTTCCCTTCAATTTTTCGACCAATTTCCGGCCAATTCTCCAGAAACCAATCGGATGGATTCGAAGAACTCTTCGTCCTGAGTCCGTTGGTGGTGGTGGTGTCGAAATCCGAGGTCCGTAGGCGAAGAAATCTTAGAGAGAAGTTAGAGGGTTTTCGGGGAGAGTTTTCTGAAGAGAGATGAAAAAATCTGCGAATGATTGCTTCCGGAGTGATTGAGGCCCTTAAAATATCTCGGGGAACCTTTCTGCAAAATTTCACTTTTAGCGGAAAGTCCTTGCAAATTTTTCTTATTTATATTTTAACCCCGAAACTTTTAAGAAATTGCATTTTTGCCCCGAAACGTAAATTCTTAACATTTATTTTATAATTCTTTAATCCATATAAATAATAACTTATTTTCACCGTGTCCTAATTCCATTTTTGAAATCCTTTGTTTTAATTCCAAATTTTCCTTAATTAAAATCTCCATTTTCCAAAATTATCTCTTTTATTCTAAATTCCTTTAGTTGAACTTTCTCGTTAACTTTACGGCTATTACAGAAAACGAGCTTATAATTTTTGCTATCATGGCGCTTGATATAGAACCAACCTTTCACAACAGATTCAGGGAATTCTGCTGCATCACCAAGCATCACAGCCCGCCCTAAAGGTTGTGACTCGATGACAAGCCATGTGGATGTGTTGGTGCATATGTTGGGTGGGAAATAAGTGAACGATATGTTTAAGGGAACCGCTGTTGACATAAAAGGGACATGTGAAGGAGTTTCAATGGTTGTTGCCGATGCATGTTTGTGCCTAATTTGAATCACCTTCAGTTTTAAAAAATTGTTTGTGCCTGATTTAAAAAATTGATCGGTCAAAACTGTAGTATTCTTCGTCCTGAATTCAGTAACACCTTCAGTTTTGAGATTAGAAGCCAATAAGCACTCCAGATCTAGAGAGATAGTTAAAGGTTACTATTTATTTACTATTTATTCACTATTCATCCGTTTATTTTTTTCTGTTTTGCAACATGCCGCCTCCGTCCTCCCCCTTCCCATTTTTTATTATTATTGTTTTTTAAATAATAATTATTATTCTTTAATAATTGAATAATATAATTTTTTTTATATAAATTCATATAAATTCCGTTTTCATCCTAAAATATCCCAAAAATTACATTCTCGTAAACCTTTAATTAAACTCTTAAATAATGACTTTTCTTGATAAAATTCTTAATAAAACAAATCATAAAATAAATATATTTATACATATTAAAAGAAAGAATATTTCTAAAAATACAACAAAAATTCATTGAAGACCAATATAATTATTTCAAGCAAAAAAAATAATTATTTTCATTAAAAATAGATTTTCTTTTAGCAAAACATAATCATTTTTAAACAAATAAAAATATATTTATTTATAACAAAACATTATTATTTAAAAATAAAAATTATGAGATGTTATATTCTTCCCCCCTTAAGAAATTCGGTCCCCGAATTTCATCCTATCCTACCACATGTAGGGAATAAAATCAAGGCATAATTCGGAGTTACCAATCTTATTACTCGAATAATTGGGGATATCTTTTTTGTATAACATCTTTACTTTTTAAGGTCTCTTCATTTGAGTGATTTTGCTATATAACTTATCCATAGGGATTTCTTTCATCCATAAGTTCTTCACTTGTCGATCAACAATAAACATCAATTGTACCCATAGTTAAGCCAAATTCTTGTCCAATTGAATTTCTTGGAATTAGGTAACATAAGATGAATCTAATATGTACTTCTTTCCAAACCTCATTACCTCTGTCATTGGTGATTCTTTCAAAAATATGTGGTCACCAATTGATAATTTTTAGTGCTCAACATGCATGATTCCTTTAGACTTTTAGCCTGTATTGATCAATTTCACTTTATATCCTCAAGCTCGTATGGATATATCTATGGATCGATATTAGAAAACACACTCATAAAAGAACATATTCACATCCATATTGGAGTAATTATCTTTTCTTATTCCAAACTTCTATTAAGTCATCTTTGATTCTCACATGTCAACATCATCCCATGAATAGAATCATCTGAATCTATCATATATTTTTATCCTAAAATCTATTAATCAATATGTTAAACATATATAGCAATAAATCCACCAATCCTTTTTAACGTTTATATACCATTGGCACATGTCTAACAATTCTAACTTACCTCATCACAGTGACTCTATACCTTTTTATTAACACCAATAAATTCATTATCAAAAATATCAAACCTTTTCTCTATCATATCTAAAAGCACCTCATTTTAACTTATATCAATCCCGTTTAATTCACCCAATCATTTCAAGAAGATTTTTTCTAACAATTACTCATACATGAATTTTCAATTGCAACATAATTCACATCCTACATACTAGACTCAATTTAGCATAATATAAACCTTTAACACAAATATCTTAATTACTTATATTATTTTCGGACATGATTCTCATAGTATTCTCCATATTTCAAAATTAAGAGTTCAAAGATTAATTTAAATCCTACTTCCCATATTTTATTCCTCAAGAACTTCAACACCACTAATTCTTTTTATTACATTCGTCAAAACACCATAATGTCATCATCCGTCCACTCCTTTCAAAATCTTTATTACTTTAACCTACTAACCAATTGGACACCATAATAATTGAGTTTCAAAGAAAAGAAATTAACATTCCTTATAATATGAAAAAAAAAATCTTACATTTAATACCAAATATTAATGTAGGACAATGCAGCAGAAAATGTGGAATACTTAATAGAGCATGGTGCCAAAATAGGAAGTTAGAAATTTAGACAAAGCATTGAAATAAGATTAAAATCGGTAGCCGTAATTCTTGAAAATCTGTAAACAAAAATCTAGCTGTTATATCGGCAAAAATTGGTGACCGTAAGGTTTGAATATACATGCCAAAATTTACTTTAAATCTGTTGGTATTCGGTGGAAAGATAGCACATGAAGAAAGCAAACATTTTTGAGCTTATAAAAGTATGTGAAAATTAAAGAATATGTAGTTAACTGGTAGGATGCAGTTGATTGCTTCAAAATAGATGTAATCAATCAACTGTAAAATAACCAGTTCAAATTAAAAAATTTCAACATAGTTAATCGACTTAATAATACCGATAGTCGACTGGCAAGAACATTGAGAAAACAAGAAAAATCATTTAATTGTCCCTCTTCAATAATTATCTGGTTTGCATCTTCACTTCTTTTTTTACAATTACGCCTATCTCTTACAACTTCCCTACAAGAATCAAAACATCAATACTTCATCAAGGACAACAAGGAAAAAACAAATTTCTGGTGATATCTTAACCTTATTCTCTTTATATGCTTAATATGAGCGACTATCATAACTACTATACATATACATACTTGCCGTTATTTTTGAAAATTTCACCTTCAATTTAGCTAATATCCATCAATCACTCACATACTGTTCTAATTCTTTCCGGCCTATGCACATAGCTATCATAAGTATGCCATTCTTTGAGTTCTATAAATGCACACGTTAATTTCTTTATTTTCATACTTCAAGTTAAGGTGTGTGCAGCTATGGAGGGAATCGCATTTCATCAATTTCGAAATATTTGTGTCTTTTGTGGTTCCAGTCCTAAAAAAGATGGAGAGTATGTGAAAGCTGCACAAAACTTGAGTATGGTACTGGCCAGGAGAAAAATTCATTTAGTCTATGGTGGTGGTAACCGTGGATTAATGGAGTGTGTGTCCACAGCTGCCCATGTAGGAGGATGCCAAGTTCTAGATATTATTCCTACAGCTCTAGCTGCATCTAACATCGTAGGAAAGACAATTGGGGAAGAGTTTAGAGTAGCTTCCATGCATGAGCGCATGGCTAGAATGATGAGCAATGCTGATGCCTTCATTGCCTTACCAGGGGGTTTTGGTACTTTAAAAGAAATTTTTCAAATAGTCTCTTGGGAACAACTAAATATGCATCACAAACCGATAGGTTTGTTAAATGTTAACCATTTCTTTGATGGTCTGTTGTCTTTCCTTGGTCATGCTGTGGAACAAAGGTTCATCTCACACTCAGCACGACGTATTCTCATCTTGGCTTCAAATGCTGATGAGTTGATTGATGCTTTACAGGCATATGTTCATATACTTGATCCAACGATGGCTCAAATAGAATGGACGGCAAACAACCGTAGGAAGCACAAATTAGATTTGGATCTTCATCTTTAGATGTAGTAAAACGTAGTTATTATTGTACCTTTTTTACTTTCTTAGAGTCTATTTGTATACCATCTTTATCAACCATACTCCCTTAGAGTTGGTAAAACTATCTTTAAATATTGCTTATAATCCTCTGAACTTTTGAAATATTCTAGTATATCATCAATAAATATAATAACAAGTTGATCTAGGGATAACCTAATTACTATTCATTAAATCTATAAATGCAGTTAGGATATTTGTCAAACTCATTGACATCACCAAGAACTCATAATGAGTCCTAAAAGAAAATTTTCGTACATCCTCTTCTCTTATCCTCAATCAATGTTACTCATATCTCAAATCAACTTTTTGAAAACAAATATTGAGTACCTTGTAATTGGTCAAACAGGTCATCTATACGAGGTAATGGGTTTTTATTCTACACTGTCACCTTATTCAACTGTATTAGCTAAAACGCATTTCAAAACACTTAAACGAGATCAACCCATTTTGACTCTGTTCTTTAATATTCTCATGCAATGTCTTAATAATCGATCATTAAAAACTTATGTCTATCTAAGAGCCCTTCACATGAATTATCCATTTTGCATACCTTAAATTTTAAATTTCCATGGAGAAACCTTCATTTATCATAATGCTTATACATAGTATTATTGAAAACCAAACTCTCTTCGAATTTCTGATATCAACAAAATATATCATCGAAAATATTATCTTCATAGATTCTCCGCTCTAAAATTCAATCCAACCCACAACTTACCAAATCCATTTATATATATAGATTTCAACTCATCCATCCAGAAAGAGATTTAAATCTATTTCCAAAACACTCACTTTATTACAAACTGTTATATTGGAGTTAACAATCTCGATCACATCATAACACACTATCAATATTATTTTAGCCGTTCGTCATATTGTTTCACATAAGTAAATCAAACAATCAATTCAAACCTTCTTGACATCCAAACAAGCCATTCCCTTTGTGTTCGAATAGAATTTTCTTATTTTCAGCTAATTTTCCAAGAGGGTTCTCTTTATCACTTTTGGTCAAAACAAGTTCAAAAGCTGAACTATTAGTCCACACATAAAAGATACCATCTAGGACATATGCATAAATGTTTAAACATTGCTTACCTAAGGATAAGAGTCAGAAAAAGAAGAGGATAATACCCTATAGAATTCCACAACAGCACCGTGAGTATAAATATGTTTACAGTTACATACCCATACTCAAAGTCCTACTACAGAATTTTTTGCTCTGTTAGCCACAGGGAAACTTAATCCTCTGATACCAACTTGTAACGCCCCTAATTTATGTTACGTAAAAAAAATATTTTTTTCCTACAATTATTTCCGCAATAAGATATTTCCCAGAAAGATACATAATTTAATTATTTATCAAGGAAATAAATACATATAGGATCTCTCATGTATACACAATATACAGACCTAGTCTATAGACATCAAAGTACAACAGAAACGGGAATCCTGCATGTAGCGTTCAAAGCACTCTAGAATACAAACACAGTATAATTCAAAGACTGTGAGTCTTGGAAGCAACGTAGACTCACCCAGAGAATATATCACCTATCTGCCGAATCAGACTCTAACATTCTTATATGAAAAATGTGAAAATATCGTGTAATGAGTTTGACAACTCAGTGAGCAAATAATTCCTCTTATGACCTCTTAGGTCAGCATATGGATGTACTTATATTTTAAAATGTGTCACATAGAAAATACAGTTCAGAAGTACATTCATATGGGAGCCATATTTCAAATATTCTTAAATCAAAGGATATTCAGATATCCAAAACCATATGTACCATGGTATGATCATTAAACAAATGTTGTTATGCTCAGCTGTATAAGCTATAGTAAAATATTAAGATTTGGAGATAAAATCATCACTTTTAAAATGACCTGCCTCACTTGGCGATCTAGTCCACTTAATTTTGAAAATGACCCGCCTCACTCGGCGATCTAGTCAATGCAATTTGATTTGAAAATGACCTGACTCACTCGGCGATCTGGTCAGTGCAATGAAAATATAATTCATTTGCTATACGCATAGTGACCTCGACCCTAGTCACAATAAGTGATTAGGGAATGTGAGTACATCACACTCCTGCCTCCTCACATTACCACTGTCACCCGGTTGGAGCGGCCCTCCCCCAATTCACTCAGGCTAATAGGGCGTCCCCTATTCGGTACCGTCACAAGCCATACAATTAGCCGATATTCATCAATACATATATATACATATAAAATATCAAGCAACTCACCATGAGCTTTATGCTTGTCATTCAATCTCATTTATAATATGACATGCATCATTTTCACAAGTATATAACTTTACAAATCAATGCATCGTGCACATAATATTTACTTTATCAAATAATGATAAATACATTTAGAACTACATATTCAATGAATTCCAAAATCCATTTCTAAAACCATACTTTTCTTGAACTATATGTCAGTTCGTAAGTATAACAGATATTTGAACACATTTCAGAAACTTATAATCGTAAATAATTTATAATCAGAAACAATAATAAATTTATAATTCAAGAAGAGCATAGGGCAAGTCATAGAAAGAAGTATCTACTCACAAGGTAAGGCTCATGGTTGGATAGCCCTAAAATGTACTTTTCCAAAACTAAATTTGACCAATTAAGCTTCAAAAAGGTGTTCGGAGAGTTCAAAGATTTAGAAAATGACTCCAGGAGCTTGATCACTATTCATGGCTGATTTGAAAAATTGATCTGTCAAAACCGTAATATTCTTCGTCCTGAATCAAGTAACACCTTTAGTTTTGAGATTGGAAGTCAATAAGCACTCCAGATCTAGAAAGATAGTTGAAGGTTACTATTTATTTATTATTCACTCACTATTCATCCGTTTATTTTTTTTCTGTTTTGCAACATGCCGCCTCCATCCTCCCCCTTCCCCTTTTTTTTTATTATTTTTATTGTTTTTTAAATAATTATTATTATTATTTAATAATTGAATAATATAATTTTTTTTTTATATAAATTCATATAAATTCCGTTTTTCATCCTAAAATATTCCAAAAATTACATTCTCGTAAATCTTTAATTAAAATCTTAAGTAATGAGTTTTCTTGATAAAATTCTTAATAAAATAAATCATAAAATAAATATCTTTATACATATTAAAAGAAATAATATTTTTAAAAATACAATAAAAATTCATTAAAGATTAATATAATTATTTTAAATAAAACAATAATTATTTTCATTAAAAATAGATTTACTTTTAGCAGAATATAATTATTTTTAAATAAATAAAAAAGTATTTATTTATAACAAAATATTATTATTTAAAAATAAAAATTATGGAACGTTACAAAACAAATACTTGAGAGTGTCAGTGTCACTGCTGAGAGGTAAGATTAAGTTTATGTGGTTCGGTAAAAAATCAAGTCTAAATGTCAAATGTGTATTGAAATATATATAAAATATTAAAATAAAAATCGTGTCTCAATCTATAATTACAATTTAATAATTTTCAAATAAAATTTAATAATTAAAAAAATAATTTTTTTCGAAAAATTATCTATAATGGGGGTTACATTTTCATTGAAGCGAGAATTGTGACCACGAATGTACAGAGATGAGAAGTGACTAATAAAATAGAAAACGACTCTTTCAGCGTGAAGCGAACCCCGGAGAAGGTTTCCAGCGAACAGAAAACGTAGGGGCGTTGGGCCAAGTCTGGACCATTAGTGGGCTCTGGTCCGTTCAGGACAAAGTATATTAATAACATTGGACCACCTATTTTGATAACGTAGGGGCCTTGAGCCAAATCTTGTCATTGTCATCAATTAATGAACAAAGAGTCAGTTTTGAAATATTTAAAATAATTTTTTTAAGTAAAAATGAGAATTTGGATCAACATTAATTTCAAAAAATATAAGTTATCTCAAATAAATATTTGATATCCAAATTAAAATATTAAAACTATGTTTTTCAACCGGTAAAGCTACTTTGAATTGACATTTGATATCCGTTAATTTAGATGCAAATATAAAAAGTATAAATTTTATAGTGTGAAAAATATGTTTTCAATGGTAAAAAAAATTCCTCTTAAATAAATACACAGATTCCTCTTTCAAATTATATAGAGTATGACTATTAACCTTTAAAAAAATTAATAAATAACACTAAATTTATTAAAACTCATCATATTTTGATGAAACAATCTCCTCCTCAAATATATGAGTAATAATGCAATTATTTATATAGTAATAATGGTTAAAGAGTTGTATAATTATTTGATTCCCAAATATTTGGTATTTATTATTTAAACATAAATAAATAGTAACATGTTTTAAACTAAAATGGAAATCCCTCTATATTTTTAAAATAAAAAATGAAATATAATTATGCTGTGAATTCAAAATACTGTTATATATATATATATATATATATATATAAAAGGTGTCCACATACTTTATTTGAAAATAAACATATGATTACTGCAACTATTGCATATAATAATAAAAATAATAATATATATTTCATTATTCAAACATAAACAAATAGTAATTAAAATAAAAAAAATGAAATATAAAATGCTATGAATTTTAAAAAAAAAAGTTGTATATAAAAAAATAAAAAATTGTACGGGCAACTTTATTTGAAAATAAACACGTGGTGAGTAGGAGAGAGGTGTGGTCACTTTTAAGCCAGCTATAGCTAATCCATAAAGAGATTCTTCACAATAAAGAGATTTTTTTGAAACTCGAATCGACTTTTGTAGCCTCGTTTTATCGGCCTTTATTAAAAAATAATTTTTAATAAAAATTATGATAGCATTCTAACTTTGGTCTTCAAAAAGTACCCACGCAAATGAAGCCCGCGATGGCAAACTTCCAAATAAGACGTAGCAGTAATACTAATTATTTGGATTTTAAAAAAATAATAAAAATTTCATTTTTAAAAACATCAACTTGAAGAAGATTTTATCCTTTGTCTGATAATTTTAGGCCCACAACGTGCGAAACTTACCAAAGGAATATTATGCCTTACAATGATCAATAGCAGTACGACAGAACAAAGGAAATCATTCGAAACTGCCAAAACACATTAATCCGTGAAGAAACAATTAATGATCTTGATGATATATCTTGGTACAAGAATCAGTGGCTACAAATTAAAACTTCACCTGCAAAACATGTGCTGTAATATTCTATTCCTCATCTTCATTCACAGAATGTGTCTCTCTTTTATGTATTAAAAAATTGCAATTTTCGTACATTTATAATTTATTAAATTAAATAAATAATCTCTTAATTTGACTCCTTTAATTTTATTACATTTTATCTTCAAACACCAACCTTGCTAAATTTAAAAGAGTTGCCGAAATTAATTAATAGTAATTTAATTTTCTCTTCTACGTTAAAAATTTATATGCGGCTTTAAGGTCTGCTCCCACAATTGATAGCTGGTGATGAGAGACATTCAAAGCTGCAAATTAGTTGATTTAAAAAGCAGTTTAAACACTCCTGCATTTATTTTTCTTGGCTCAATAAAAGAGTCTAACTACTGACTCTTTACAAATTTGCGACTAGTGTCACAAACTAACGCATTATTATTAATATTAGGATACCTTGAGAAAGAAAACTAAACAAGAAGCAAGTATCAAGGTTTAGTTTTCTTCCTTTTTGATCTAATGAATTCAAACCACCATTGACATACCAGAGCGGGATGTCACGGACTTACTCTTTCTCCCCTAGTAAGAACCGTGCGGCACTTAGTTAAGACGCTCCTCTTGATACTTAACTAAGTCAGCCTTCCTCCAAGACAACAAAGTCTTTAGTCCTTGGCCTACTCGCACTACGGGACTTCTTACTACCACCGGCAGGAATGGAAACATCCCTTCCCCTCACGCATTCTGCTTGCTCCTCTGTCACGTTCAATATAATGCTGGCCGAGTCGTTCACGCCCTTCGCGAACCTTGGCTCTGATACCACTTGTCACGACATCATTACTCTCTCCCCTAAAAGCTAGCTTATGAGGGTATGCAGCATGCCATGTTATATACCCTAGATCTCTCCAATTGCTACCCGATGTGGGACTCCGTGACAGCTCCCCCACCCATCCCGGTGATGCCCTCATCACCGAGTGGGACCCTCTCCCTAGGTAGGGCCCACATCTACTCACCACGGAGTATAAGTAGGAATTGGATTGGCTCTCATACCACTTGTCACGGACTTACTCTTTCTCCCCTAATAAGAACCGTGCGGCACTTAGTTAAGACGCTCCTCCTGATACTTAACTAAGTCAATCTTCCTCAAGACACCTCTCCTAGAGGCAAAGTGACTAAAGAGAGCAAGAGAGAAAGTAAGAGAACTTGGAGAATGCTAGAGAACTTCTATTGATGAAAGTTTCTTGGATGGTTTACAAATGAGGGGGTGAGGGGTTTATATAGCCCATCTCCCCTTGGATCAATGGCTATGATCGATTTGATCCAACGGTCTACATTAAGCTTCTAGATAATTCTAGGCCTACTAATATTTACATGATGTCTCTACATGGTTCTAGAGTATTCTAGAACCTACAAGATGTTTCTACTATATTCTAGAGAAATCTACTATATTCTAGAGTCTTCTACTAGCTTCTAGAGACTTCCAGAATGTACCGAAATTATCTAGAATGTTCTAGAACATTCTAGAACCTTCTAGATGCTCGCATGGCATAGTTGCTTACTGGGCGCCAAATCATGTCCACGTCGTGCCTACGTGGCGCTGATGTGCCAGGGTGTGACAGGGAGCTTTCTTTAACCTTATCAAACTTGAATACTAGTAGATTTTTATCTGTGAAAACTGGGCGGCTATATTCTTTTTCATTGTCAGTGTGGATCCTGATGTCTTTAAAATAATCTGATTCGGTATTGAAGACAAGCTTGTAGTATTTACTGTCATAGGGCATGATACTGAACCAACCTTTAACAACAGGGTCAGGGAATTCTTTTGCATTACCAACCATCACTGCCTGCCCTAAAGGTTTTGAATCAATGGCAAGCCAATATTTGGATGTGTTGGTGCATATGTTGGGTGGTAAATGGGCGAATGATATTTCCAAGGCAAGCCCTATTGTGATATATCGAATACGATAAGGAGATGGCGATAATTGTTGACCATGCACTTTGGTACAAAGCTGCAATTACGGCAAGTGAGCAATCCTGGGTGGTTCCCTTCCTAATAGCAGCAGAAGAAATCACAAGACCTCCAACAGGATCAAGCGGCGATAAGTAGTATATGCTACCATTTAACAGTGGTTCACCATCTGAGTCAAGCACAACCTCAATTGTGGTGGTGAATGTAACATCCCTAATTTCGTTAAAAGTACATTAACGAAATAAAATTTATTAGACAATATTTTAGATATCTAAGGAAAATATAATCCTTAGAAATTCTTCACCTTATGTATATGCATAGAAAATGTTTCTAACATTAAGAAAATAAATAAAGAGGAAAAACCTAAGAGGAAAAAAATTAGAAATAACATATTAAAGAGATGTAAAATTCTTGGATAAGGAAGATAAATTTTTAGAAACAAGTAAATGTCTTAAAATTTTAAAAATATTGGATTAGGGTAATTTTTCCTAATTCAAGAACTAGAATTATTAAGTTTAACATCTTCACCCATACATTGGGTTTTTACCTATAGACACTTCATATAGAATTTTTCCACTTCACATAAGTTTCTAGCAAGCCCATTGGATAACCTAAACAAGAAATAAAACATAGACTTGGATTAAGATATAGAAATTGGACCAATAGCCCAAAAAATTATGATAATGTGTTCAAGCCCTCCAAGAAAAGTAAAATTTTATTCAAAGCAAAGAAAATGGGTAGGAATAAGCCCATAATGGGTAGGAATAAGCCCAAACCCAAGAGGAAAAATAAAATAAAATAAATTAGGTGATGATATAATAATGTAATAATAATAAAGATTTGGTTACATGGCATTAAGACAAAAATTTAGTAAGTGGTATGATTCTACATTCATAATTTTGCCAAGTGACATGATAATACAAGGCTTTAGGATAAAAACATTTATATCCTACACTCATAATTTTAGCAAGTGGTATGATAATACTTGGCATTAGGACAAAACATTACTATCCCACACAAAAAAATATCAACTAAATAATGAAAATTCAAGGGCTAGAAATTTGCCACCTAAAAAGGCAAACCTATCATACTTGTTTAAGACAAAAGAAAATGGAAATGAATCCCTAAATTAAAGGGACCTTGTCCCTTATCTTAAGAACATATCATCATAAATTTCAAATTGTAAATCTCCTTTTTCTATGCATATCTTGACTAAGGAAGAGGAAGACAAGAACATAAGTTGTTTGTTTTCCAAAAATTCAACAAAGTGTATCTTAATTGTGATAAGGTAGATTCATAATCATAAAAGGTGAATTATTTGGTAGTCTATATAAGCAAAACCCACCCCATAACATCTTAATTTTGTCCAAGTGAGGAGGAGAGAGAAATAGAAGTAAGGTAGAGTGAGGAAAGGAGAGAAAGAGAGGAGAAGAAAGGAAGGAAAAAGAAGGAGAAATTTAGAAGGCTAAATACTCAAGGTAAGTTACCTTAATCCCCACTTGAATCCATTTTTTCTTCTTTATCTTTGAGGATCAAAAACTCACCCTCCTTCTCTTACCTAAGCTGCTAGAAAAGCTAAGGGAAGGAAGGAGTTTTGCTACTTCTTTCAAGAACAAACAAGAAAACCAATTCACTAAGTGAGTTAGGGAGATTTTAGGTAAGTTTAACAATATTTCTTTTTGAAGAAAAGTTTTGAAATTTGTAATATTTATATGGGATTTTGATTTTAGCACTTTGATTATTGGTCATGAATGTTGCTTCATCATGTTACATATTGATCATGAATGTGATGTATGTTTGAATACTTAGGCTGGTTTAGATAGTTCTGCATAGGTATGGCTATGGGCGGTAAAACTTTTAGCTTCTGTTTTTAAGATTCTGGGAAAAATCAGTAAGGAATTAAAATAAATGGTTAACATGAAAGTTATAGATATATGTCTCATGGAAATTTAGCCACTGGAATTATGCAATTTGGAGTTCATATGAGGTAGATATGATCCGATTAGTACGCAGAGGTCAGAAAATGTTTATTCAGGG
Organism: Gleditsia sinensis; assembly: GCA_037074535.1. NCBI lineage: Eukaryota > Viridiplantae > Streptophyta > Magnoliopsida > Fabales > Fabaceae > Gleditsia > Gleditsia sinensis. The sequence continues at coordinate 79,630,715 of CM073463.1, read as the reverse complement.
AAGAGTATGTTATTAAAGCTTTAGTTTTTGAATTTCTGGAAATATTCTGTAGGGAATTAAAATAGTGCGCCAACATAACAATTATAGATATATGGCTTATGGATTTTTACCAACTGGAATAACTCAATTTGGAGTTCAAATTTGGGAGATATGGTCTAATTAGTCAGTAAAGGTCAGAACCTACACGAGAAGAAATAATACTAAATTTAAAAGAGTAATAACACCACGATCTCTTACTATTTTGTTGATATGATTAACATAATAGTTTTAAATAATTGTCTTAACTTTTCATAGACACTAAAATCATCTTAATCGGAGTTAAAATGAGAGAGTTATGCTCTGATTTGTAAGCAAAGGCTGTGTTAAAAGTTAGTAAAACCTATTTTCAATATTTTTTCTACCATAGATGAATTTTTTAAACTATAGGGTAATAGTAGAAATCAATTTGAGAAAAAATGCTCTATAAAATTTGTAAGAACATGTGTTGAAAATGATATAAGTAAAAATAAAATGACTAAATGCCTAGACATAAAGAAAATGAAAAGATGAAAATAATATTCAAGAAAGAAGAGAAATTTTATAAATGAAAATAATAAATGCCTAGTGTATGCCCTAGCTATTGCCATTGCATGAATTTACTACCATTTTAAGTGTGTAATTTTTAATATGGAATTTACCCTAGTACTCATATAAAATTTCCAAGAAGTTTTGAAAGTGCCGGTTTTATTTGAAAAATCTTAGTATGCTCCGTGGTTGCAGTATTTCCACATCAGGAAAGAATTATTTTAGTTACTGGAAAAAAAAGTTGTGATTTGTGAAAAGTGCATGTCTAAGGAAAGCTCTGGCAAGGAAAGACTTGGTACTTAAGCGTGTCCATTAGTAACCCACCTCTCTTTCCTGGGAACTTTCCTGGTGCGCTGTTTACAGACTACAATTACTATCCAATTATCGAGGTATTAGTGTGGAATTTTGACATGAACATATTTTATAAAGTAAAAATTAGAAAATGATTATATTCATGGCATAATTTCAGTTTACCAATGAATTTTGAGAATGATTATGTTTTGATAAATTATGGCATGAGAATATAATGAACATACTTGTTATTGGAATCATATTTTCGGCTATTAATATGAAAAGAAAAGAAATGAGCACGGTCACAGGGAACGCCCTACCAACGGTTATGATTATGTTCATGAGAAAAGAAAGAGAAAGTGTGCCATGTCGGACGGAGCGAGATAAGCCCGTACTGAAAAGTAGAGAATACTCACCCTGACCGGAGTAGCTGGAAGGAAGAATAAGTTGATAGCCATCATATGAAATTCGAAAAATAGTTATTCATGCCATACATGTCATAATTGTACAATTTTCATGTGCATGATAAAGTGCATTCATGTGACCTAAAGATATTTTCTGTAGTTTATACAGTTGAACATGACGTGATGAACTATATTGATGATGAATTATTGTTGAACATACTGATATTTAATTCTCACTATATTTTCATATCATGTTCAAAAAATTAGCTATGCAGTTTTTTTCAACGAGACTTGTTATTTCCGTACGTATGATCGAGGTGACCTATCTTGGGCAAATACCTATTATTGCGGACATATCAGTTGTTGAAGTGACTGAGATTCCGGCGGAGGTGCCGCCACCCGCACCAGTGGCCGCGGAAATAGTCTATGTGGATGATTAGGGCTTATATGTATATGTATGTCTTGTACAAATGTTTGTATTAATTATATGAGTGTAAACTTAGTATTGTATAATTAAATAAATGTTATTGTGAGTTAAGATGAGGTAATAACTTCATGATGTTAAATATAAAAAAAAAATTGTTACATAAATGGAGTTGTTATAATGAAGGAAAAGGAGTAATTAAATTTTGTTAGATTTTTTAATAATTAATGTCTTTTCAGATTTTTTTTAATAAACATGTGTATTAATATTTATACTGTTTGGCCAATTTTTAAAAAAATCTTAAAATTAATTAAATTTTATACATTTGGTTTTTATTTTGAGCGAGAGTACCTTTGGTCCAAAGAAAATTACTTTTATGTTTGTGCTTTTGTTTTAAAATAGAAGCTCTAACTTTATATTTCTTTCCCATCAGGAAAATAAATCCAATTGCCCTTTCAAAAGAATCTTTTTTTTTGACAGATCAACATATCTCTATATTTAATAACAGGTATAAAAGTCTAAACCTTGCACAATAAAAAGATAAAATACAAATCAAGCCTACACTTTTGAAGAGTACAAAAATATCAAATTAAGAGACAACACACTTCTTAATTACTATTAATCAAATATTATAGAAAAATTATAATAAATTTTACCAAGCTACAATCTGCTAAATAATTTATAAGAAGACAAAGAAGTTCTTCAAGGAGAGATAACACACTCTTTAATCTTCTCTAAAGATTAAAACTGCTACATTTAATCTTTCTTCCAATCTTGATAAATCATAAATTTGGAGAATAATCTGTAAATCTTCTAAAAAAATTTGATTAGAAGTGGATCTCATCAAATAAGAAGGAAAAAAAATTTCTAAAAATCTTTTTTAAAGAAAGGAAGAAATTTTTTTAATAAAAGGAAAATGCTTCCTAAAAAAGGCAGCCACCCCTAAACTCGGCTATGGCTAGGGTTTCAAAAGTGAACCCCACAGCGTAGTGGCACTGGGGGAAGTCTGGACCATTAGTGGGCTTTGGTTCGTTCAGGGCAGAGTATTGTGACCACCTCATATCTTCCTCGTCTTTGTCATCAATTAATGAACTAAAAAACGGGTCAGATTCAAAATGAAAAATTTTAAATGGAAATGACAATTTGGAACAACATTAATTTCAAGATATATAAGTTATCTTAAATAAATATTTGATATCAAAATTTAAATATTAAAAATGTATATAATATATAGACAGACACACACACACACACACACACACACACACACACACACACACACACACACACACATATATATATATATATATATATATATATATATATATATATATATATATATATATATATATATATAGACACACACACACACATATGTATGTATGTATGTATGTATGTATGTATGTATGTATGTATGTATATATTAAATGTATTATATTATACGTCATAGCCTAAGTTACTTCAAGATCTAAATAATTAGAGAAAAAAATGCAAAGTCGTAATTTGATGTATTTTTCAACCGCCTAAACTAACTCACACTGACACTTGATACCCATAATTTAGATTCAGATATAAAAAGTATAAATTTATATTGGCGGAGCCTAATTAAATCACAATTTTTAGAACTCTAGCTCAAGTGTAATTTTATTTTTAAAAAATTAAATCTTGGTCACGATAATTAAGTTCAACGGTTGAGTTTAGATTACCTTTTAGGTCTAATTTAATTATATATTATAAAATAAAATTTCAAGACTATAATTAAGAAATAAAATATTAAAATTTTTAATTTTTAAAATGGGCTCTAATAACTACTAAAAAACTTGTTTCCTTTCTGAATTTGAATTGCCCCGCATCACTTTTTATCTCCCGTTGGGTTGTAAGAACCAAATCTTCAGCTACGGCTTACGAATCTGTTTAACTAGAAAATTGGAATTTGACCATGAGAGCGATATATAGATGACAGAGTGTTAATTTACATAATAAAGAAGGAAAATTTAAGATGGTGTCTGTTAGTTCGAATTTTAGTTTCTTGTATACTTGAACATCTATTTTTGATATATTTGAGTATAATAAATAAAATTTATGTGTTATATATGACACAAATAACATGAAAAATTATTATTTTTTAATATATTTCATTTCAAATTATTTTTATATAAGTTTCATGTACATAGAAAATTAAGATACTTATATTCCAAACACTATCTAAGAAAATTCAAGACAAGGATATAAGGTAATCTATGCATGCAACTAGAGAAGATTATGAATGAGAAGAAAAGGCTTTGTGTAAGGATAAGGACAAAAGACTAAAAGTACAATTAAGCCTAATTTATTTTGATCAAAGACTTTTTAAAGAGTTTTAAAGTTTAAATATAACCTTTTATGTTGTAGATATTATTACTTAAGATTTAGAGATTCAATTCAAAAGACTAAAAAAAAGAGAAAAATAATTATAAAAAAAAAGAGAAAAAAATTAAGAACAATAGAGAAAAAAAATAAAGTTCAAACACAATTAAACTTTTAAATTAAAATGATTTTGGACATGCATGGATTCTTCTGATTCCTTCTCTTACTCAGAAAATTTTGAACTCGTTCATTATTAAATTTATTTTAAAATGATTAAATAATAAATCAAAAAGTAAAAATTGAAATTCTGCTTGAATGACATAAGCTCAAAATTGTTTGTTATAAATGTATGGTCCATACTTCTGCAGGGTTTTGGTAAAAAATATGTCAAATACCATTCATTGCACGAGCCAGTACCAGAAAACATGTGGATATTTAGTGACAACAAGAAATTAGAAATTACAAGAAACAAACAAACATGTCACTGAAGCATTTTACTCGTAATGTTTAAGTTTGATTCTTGGTTTCTAGTAATCTTTTTATAGGCGATCAGTAAATATCACTATAAGTTTTTGTTAGAGCTCTTCTCACCTTAATTTTTATTTTAAAAAAATGTTTCACTCTCACCTTAATTATTTTATGTCGTTGTCTTGGAAGGGACCATGCCCACGTATGTATGTGGGAACCCACCTAGGACTCTTAGGTGAGCCTCACCCTCTTCTTTTGTCTCTCATCATATTGGTCCATGTCTATTTTGTTTTTAGGGTTAAAGGCGAAGAATAATAAAGTTTGTGGTCTTGCTGGTCCAACGACAGTCATTTGCCACGTATCCTTTCTTATAGGTACTGACTTAATTAAGTTTTAAGCTTTTGTTCATTGGCTCTTGTGGAGAAGGTACTTATCGTTCTCATATTTTTCAAGATGATATATTTTCGTAAGTATCATTTTCTACAGCATCTTCCATTTGATGCTCATCGGTCACTCGTAACTCTGAAGTCTATACATTTGTAGCAAACAATGTTGAGCTTACGTAATAATTTCATTATTTCAAAGTAAATTTAATAGTAAAATAGATCAACTTTGTGGCAAAATTTTCTGAGTAAGAGAAGGAAGAGAGTCCATTCAATGAAGTTAAATAAAATTTCATTATTTCAAGCCTATGTTTCTGATTCTCAAACTATTTCCTTTGAGATGCATTCCTGTTATTCTGATTCTCAGACTACTCTTTCAATTGGTGACAAAATTCAGCGTCCTAAGTTTCTTTCTAGAATATCATCAAATTACGTTGTGATGCCTTTTCATGCCACGATGGCGAACTTCCAAATAACACGTTGAGGACTAGGCCAATGCATTGTATATTTGTCCCTTCGGAAACCCCATAATTTTATTCCCACAAAAGACACAAACTTATAAAACTTAACAATCACTCAAGGAACGTATCTATCTTTAATAGCAGCCTCCAGTTGCAACAGAACAAACTCGATTAATAGAAGCTACCAAAACACATTTAAAACTGAAAAGACAACTCCTGATGGATGATGGATGTGTCTGTCCGTATAACACGTGCTACAATTAGCGAGCGATATATAAATAAAGCAGAATTTAGACTTTGTATTTGTGGTTAACAAAATTTAACTATCGTCTAATTTAATTGTTATTTTTTATATTTAATAATTCGTGAGATAATATTTTATTATGACTAAACTTTTACAAAATAAATAAATTAGAGAATCAGTATTGGACTAACTAAAATTAATGGGAGTAGTTTACCAGAAAAGTAGAGCGATTAAATTATTTTTTAAATAATTTGAAAAATATTAAAATTAAAATTAAGCAAAATATGTATTCTATAATTCTACAGAATCTTCGCAGGTCAATGGTAGAAAATAGTTGCTATTGTTTGATACAATTGTATTCTACATGTTTACTGTCATTTGACATATCAGTCAAATGACACAATTTTGGGTTGAATCTTATATCACCGGAATCTATGAGTTCTCATATATTGCATTAATTTTAACTTTGTTAATTTTAATAAAATCTATGAGTTCTTATATCAATGGTAAAGATATCTTCGTGTTAGCTTGTGCGTCAATTGAGAATAAGTTTCTCTGTGAGCAATCTTAAAGATGCACTTCCCATATTAGTCTAATGCATTTAGGAAAAATAAATCTCTTATGCGCTGGCTCTAAGATTCAAACCCAAGTAATCAAAGATAGGGGCCTAGGGAGTACACTTTCTACACCACTAAACTAATCCCTTGGATTTTTGTTTTATTTTTTTCTCTTTATGCTTCTTATAACTATGGTATCTAAAATACCACAAAATAGGAGATAACAAAATATCTAATATATTGTCTGTGATTTATTCTACAGCTATTCGGAAGGGAACTACCCAGGCCAGGAATGCTCTCGTCGCGATTGCAGCTTTGAACAAAGATGCATGGTAAACAATTATTTCAACTCCATATCTTATCTAGTATATCACAGTAAAGTTTTCCTATCAACTAACTTGTAAACATTTTTCATCTCAGCGGTTGAGGGACTTCTATGGTGTCAAAATTTCAAACCAGTGAAAAATGTTTATAGAGAAAGATAATCTCAGTATCTTGAGCGAGATTAGTCCTACAATTAAAGAGCCTGAAGATACTAGTACTAGAAGAAGAAGAAAAAAAACAACAACAACAACAAAGCTTTCCTTATACATATCATTCGCTTATCTATTACCATGATTAAAGTCCTTGTGCATCAAGTTTCAAAAAGTAAATTAGTTCACAAGAAACCCTGTCATCCGAGTCAGGATAGATATAGCAATAGCATGTTAATGATATCTTGAGAAAGGCTTATTTCTGACTGAAATATGTCTTCACGCTGATAATTATATAGCAATGATTTTGATGATCATATGCTAATCTCTTGAGGTAGTCAGGAGAACTGTGGATGTCTCTATGTTTATTATTCAGCATCTCAAAGCCATCCATTAGATTATCAGATGACTATGGTCTTCAAAAAGCACCCTTTCAAATTGGATAATGAAGCCCACGATAGTAAATTTCCGAATAACACGTTGAGGGAGGGATAGACAAATGCATTGCCTATTTTTCACCTCGGAAACCAATAATTTTAGGCCCACAAAGACAGAAACTTCTGAAACTTACCAATCTCCGAAGGATTCTCAACTTGAATAGCAACAAAGCAGAACAAAGGAAATTATTAGAAACTGCCAAAATACATTAAAATGTGAAACGACAATTCATGATAGATGATATATCTTGGTCCCATTGCTAGGTTTTTTTAAAAACTATAAATTATTGTTGAGGAGTATTTTATTTAAATGCATTTGGTATTTCTTAGTATGGTTCAATTAATTTTTGAAATTTTTTTTTGTCGTACTCTACTTAATTGATATTGTACGTATAGATAATTAAATAAGGATATCTAGATAGTTAATAGCCGTATCTAGTCAAAGATTAAAAATCTAGATAGTTGATATATCTTGGTCCCCTTTCTAGATGTTTTTTGATACATAGTATTATGAATAAAAGTTTTTTTTCCATTAAAAAAATTAGTTTTAAAAATTGAATTAGTCCAAACAAAACCACGAGTTGCCTAGCTAGTACTAAAGGATAAGATTATGAGCAATAACTTGTAGAGCAATAACGTGCGATGATATCTTTTTCGACATGCAAGAACTTGCATTGATATTGGTTTTTATCTTACACCCTAATTTTTTCCTAGAAACACATGACACTAAAAAAAAGTTTACTGTGTAGAATTTTTAAAATAATACCAAACCTTACAAGTATGAATATCTCTTTTTAGTCATTAATTTCATGATTTGTTTTGGTTTATTTTTCAACTTTAAGTTAATATTTATTTTAAAAAAAATGGAAATTTAATTTTGATTCCTATCCTAAACAATATAGTTGGTTCATGGGATTTTTCATTCCTGCCAAGTAGAGATTGGATAGGTTCATTGCATTTTTAGCCTCTGGTTTTCTATTTCTCTACATTTGTTTTAGAGGATATCTTTGTCTCACAGAATACAAGAATTTCTAAATGGTTGGCAACTGAATTAACCTCTTACTTCACCAAGTATTCCTATTATTGTGAGATTAATATGTACTTCTTTTATGTAGATCCTTTCGAAAGGATACTTTTTGGAGCTTTGTGTCTACTGAATATATATATATGTTCGACCAGGAGGATCAATTTTATCGAGGGTTAATTCTTCACCTTTAACCCTAAAAACAAAATAGACATGGTCCATGATATGATCGGAGGCCACGCACTTTTGGTCCCCATCATTTGTATTCCAATAGTAAGAAATTTTAGTTTTTTTTTTTTCACATGACCAATTGCAAATTAAGTTATTTTTTCAACTTTCAAGTATAAAATAACTTTTTATCATAATTAATATTCTAGAGTTAAATTTCATTCAAATACCTCTAAAAATATAATATTCTAGAGAACATTAAATAATTAGCTCTAATTCTCTACTTATTGCACTCTCAAGTTAATCTTTTGTCACTCTCTACTTTTCAACTTTCCAATAATTTTCTGTATGTAGATTAAAGGCCTTGGGATTCATTGACAACCTAGCTAACCCTCATCTTTTGTCCAATATTGCTATCAAATTTCTTTTTATTCCTTTAGCTATTTTCTTTCTTCTTTCTTCTTTTTTTGCCATTACTGCTTACTGGCAGTACTCCAACTCTGTTCAAAATAAATTTTAAAAAAAATTCATATTTTGATATTTCACAAATTAAGTTACTTCTAATTTAATTTTTCACAGATTAATTTTATTAATTTTATCCTTTACAAATTAAAATACTTTTAATATCATTTTTCGGTTAAAATTTCGTTTTAAAATTTAACTTCAAATTATATAATTGTTGACTTTACACTTATCTGTCACACACGTAATTATTTAACTTTAGAGTTTAATTTTGTAGAAAATGCTAAATTGGAGGTTATTATTGAAAGTACCTTAATCTGTAAAAGATAAAATTAAAAATTAATTTACAAATGACTAAATTGAAAATTTTCATATTTGTCAAGTGACTGAAATATACTTTTTCTCTTAAATTTAAGACCGGCTCCTATCATTGATTAATGTCGAAGTTGTTTCTTTCAATTTCAAAAACAGTTCAAAAACTACTTTTTTCCGGTACAATGGAAGTGTCTAACTAAGGATTTTTTACAAAAATATGACTAAGTGTCACACATTATTATTATTAGTTGTCTTCCTTCTTCCTCTGATAAATTCACACCACCATTGATATATCAGAGTGGAAGCTTTCTTTAACCTTATCAATCCTGAATACCAGTGGTTTTTTATTAGTGACAACCAAACGGCTATATACTTGATTTTGGATCCCAATGTCTCCACAATCACCTTCACTAGAGCAGAAAACGAGCTTATAATTTTTGCTATCATGGCGCTTGATATAGAACCAACCTTTCACAACAGATTCAGGGAATTCTGCTGCATCACCAAGCATCACAGCCCGCCCTAAAGGTTGTGACTCGATGACAAGCCATGTGGATGTGTTGGTGCATATGTTGGGTGGGAAATAAGTGAACGATATGTTTAAGGGAACCGCTGTTGACATAAAAGGGACATGTGAAGGAGTTTCAATGGTTGTTGCCGATGCATGTTTGTGCCTAATTTGAATCACGGCGAGTGAGCAGTGCTGGGGGTTTCCTGTAATATCCCAAAATTTTTATTTTTAAATAATGTTTTACTAAAATATATATATATATATATATATATATATATATATAATATATTTTTATTGTAAATGATTATGTTTTGCTAAAAGAAAGTATATTTTTATTTAAAATAATTATTGTTTTGCTCAAAATAATTATATTGGCTTTTAATAAATTTTTGCTGAATTTTTTTAAAATATTCTTTCTTTTAATATGTAAAAAGATATTTATTTTGAGATTTGTTTATTACGATTTTTATCAAGAAAAATCATAATTTAAGAGTTTAACTAGAATGTAAATTTTTAGAAATTTTTAGGATATTTTAGGATGAAAAATTGAATTTATATGAATTTATATTAAAGAAATCATATTATTTAATTATTAAATATTATTATTATTATTATTAAAAAAAAAAAGAGAGGGGACGGAGGAAGGATGCATCATGCGAAGAAGGCAGAGAAGAAGAAAAAAAAAAGTTTCTCTCTCTAAAATTTTTAAAAACTTCTCTCTAAGATTTCTCCAATTCTAGACGTCCAATTGAGATATCGGAGGTACCGTTGGACTCATGGCGGCGAGAGCTTCAAAACCCACCGATCATTTTCGCCGGAAGTTCGCCGGAATGTAGCCAGAATTTCGTCAATAGTAACTTTATGGTAAATTTTCTAAAATACTGAATTTTTTATGGTTTTTGAAAATTTCAACTTAGGGCTTTTGTTAAGGATGTAGAATATTAGTTGTAGGATCAAATTTACGGTCAGAAAATATGATTTAGTAGTTTAATTTTGCAAAATTTACTTTGATGAACAGTAACTGTGAATAGTGCCAAACAGTGCTTGTGAACGTATTCTGCGCGTGAACAGTGCTTTCAGCCGCGCGTGAACAGTGTTTCCGGCCGTGAACAGTGTCAGCGTCCCGGGGTCATTTTTTTAAGTTTTTGGACATTCCAGACTCATTTTTAATATCCAATTGATCAAATTCAGATGGGAAACGTGGATTTTGGGGCTGTCCAATCTGGAGCCCTTACACTGTGAGTGAATATAATTTACTATAACGCATTTTTAAATCTCTCTCATGTCCATGCATTTAAAACAAAGTTTTAATTATGAATAGCATAAATTGAATTTCATGTTTATATTGATTTATATTCTTAGAAGTTATAGGACATGCAGAACAGACCTCTTAAGTCCCTCCTGAATTTATGATGAAAATGTGGTATTATATTACACTTTATTGAATCTTATAATTGTATCATCTTTCATATGGTTTCATATGATTTGTGTTATAAATGATACGTCACTGTTTCATGGTTATGGTGAAATTGAATTTGTATTTGAGTTTCAAATGTGTCATTGATACTGGATATTATGGTTTATCTGGACTGGAATGAAAATATTGTATTTCTGATTTTGGAGAATGAATTTCTATGCCGGAACTCTGTCCGAGGAATATCTTGAAAGGGAGGGATATATTTTGTTTTAAAAAGAATTTTAACCTCATAATTTTCAATTGTTCTTTCAGCTTATATTTTTGATTTATTAAACTAGTTTATTTTGGAGGAATCGTTGATAGAAACACTGTTAGCTAGCGACAGAGATAGCTAGCCTTGGTGCACCATGAAACTTTAGCTAGCAAGAAAGTTGCTAACCCCTTGTGCGAACGGGCACATGAGGATTGAATTATGAATAAGTATGGAGTTGAGTATGTCTCCTCCAATAACCAGTGGCAATTGGCCTGGTTACTTATGATGGGCATGAGGTGATTTACCCGTCCTATTGCTGTGTACTTAGGACAGTCAACATATTGAAAGGTTAGGGAGTTGAGGAGAGCTCCTCCCAACCTTATGATATGAATTATGAGAATATGGTGATTTACCCGTCCCATTGCTATGTGCTTGGGATAAAACAATGTATATGGTGATTGCCCTTACCAGGTTTTGTGCTTGGGTATAAAAATTATAATTATGGATCTACTTTGAGTCCTCCTCTAAATATTTTTTTTTATATGAAGAGTTATCTTTCTATTTCCTTATCTGATTTTGAAATTATTGTTTATATACTAAATCTTAAGATTGTTGATTTTCTTTTAACAAAATTTACCTTCTTTAAAGCTTCAGTTTGTTGTTATATACATTGATTTAGATAATATTATATTCTACCATAATTTCTATTTATGAAAACTCGTGCGAATGGTCTGTTCTGTTTCAGTTATAGTAAACTATATTTGCTCACTGAGTTGTCAAACTCACTACACGATATTTCTACATTTTTTTTTTCAGATAGTTGACCAGCTAGACGACATGATCTCTGGGTGAGCCTACTTTGTTTCTAAGGCTCGTAGATTTTAATTTACATTGTACTTGTACTCTAGAGTTGCTCCATATATCACAGGCAGGATCTCAGCTTCCATTTACAGAGTATTTATGTATATTTGAAATTATTGAAATTATACAGTAAGCTCTCAAATGAATGTGATTATGTGTTTGGTTACAATCTATACTATTTATGAGAAAATCATTTATATGTATCATACTAGAGGCTTACGGGATGAGATTATTTTCAAAACCCGTGCCGGTTACGTACTTCTATTTTTGGGTCGTGACATTTCCCATCCTAACAGCAGCTGTAAAAATCACAAGACCTCCGTTTGGATTAGGTGGCGAGAAGTAGTATTTGCCACCGTTTCTCAATGGCTCCCCATCTGAGTCAAACAAGAGCTCAGCCCTTGTGGTGAAGGCAAAGAAAAGGAAGAAGAGGGAGGAAGTAGTCTTCATTGTTTGGTAGGTATGGCAACAGAAGAAGGCTTTTGGATTGGTTTGGTATTGGGTGTGTGTCAGTAAGAATTAGGAGCATCAATTTATAGAGCCTCCATGAAAGGAGCATCAACTCAAAGATGCTTTAGAGAAATGATTTTTTTTTTCTTTCAGGATTTGAGTCGCGTGAAAATGTAAGAAGAAGGATAAGGAATCAACCTACCACAACCTTAGGAAATCAAAACATTATAGCATATATTGCGACAAATATATTACTTTTTGAAATTATATTTTTTTAATCAGTTTTAAAGAAGTGTAATAACAAAGTAGTTAATGTTTTATCAGATTTTTTTAATAAACACTTTTTATCAATATTATTTGTGTTTGGCCATTTTGTTATCTATAATTACATCATATTGCTGTACATTTTTACGAATATTAAGAATATTAATAGCATTGGACCACCTGTATCTGGTTATATCTTACTAGTGTTTGTCCTTATCATCAATTAATGAATTACAAAACGTGTCAGTTTGGATATGATCAAGTGGCCAAGTGGTCAGTTTTAATTTTTTAACATTTTTAAAAGACTTAAAATAAAAAATTTGAAGTTAAAATGACAATTTGGACTAACATTAATATCAAAGTATATAAATTATCTTAAATAAATATTTGATATCTAAATTTAAAGATAAAAAATGTGTGTTAAATTAATTTTCGCACATATGAATTTATGTTTCTGATTCTCAATATTAATGAGCAAATATATCAATATATATATATATATATATATACACACACACACACATTAAATGTAATGTATTATATGTCATGGACTAAGTTAGTTTAAGATTTAAATGGTTATAGAAAAAAAATATATACACAGATTTCTCTTTTAAATTTTTTAAAAAAATAATAAATAACACTAAATTTATTAAAGCTCATGATATTTTAATGAAACAATCTACTCCTCAAATATATGAGTAATAAAGGCAACTATTTTATATAGTAATAATAGTTAGAGAGTTGTATCATTATTTGATAACTAAATCTTTCGTATTTATTATTTATACATAAATAAATAGTAACATGTTTTAATTTAAAATAAAATAGAAATCTTTCTATATTTTTAAAATAAAAAATGAAATATAATTATACTGTGAATTGAAAATAAACATATGATGAACAGGGGAGGTCATGCACTTTCAAGACGAATATATATATATATATATATATATATATATATATATATATATATATATATATATATATATATATATTAATCAAAATGAAAACATAAAATATAAAATACTATGAATTTATTAAAAATTATTTTTTTCAAAAACTTAAATCAACTATCATTTTATTGACCTTTATTAACAAATATTTTTTAATAAAAATATGATATCATCTTAACTCTGATCCATTAAAGTCATGCATCAAAGGATCAGACTCTCTGTGGTCCTCAAAAAGTAGCCACGCAAACGAAGTCCGCGATGGCAAACTTCCAAATAACACGTGCCAATAATAATAATTATTTGAATTTTTAAAAGCATCAATTTGAAGAAGATTTTACTTTTTGTATATCTTTATTAATTTTTAAAAAAATTCATCGTCTATTGGCCATATCCGTCCTGAAACCAATAATTTTAGGCCCACAACATGTTAAACTTACCAAATGAATCTACCGTCCGGAGCAATACGACAGAACAAAGGAAATTATTGGAAACTGCCAAAACACATTAATCCCTGAAACGACAATTCATTATCTCGATGATAAATCTTGGTACAAGAATCAGTGGCTACAAAACTTCACGTGCTTTAATCTTCTATTCCTCTCTGTGCTATGCATCTTCGTCCACGGAATGGGTCTCTCTTTTGTGATGGCCGTATCGTCAAATATTATTCTCTAAAATTAAGACATGTCAGAATGCACTTAAAGTTTTTATTTATTAAATTTAATAATTAATATTTTTAATTTACCTGCTTCAATTTTATTACATTTTATTTTTTATTTTTTAAAATTAATAATTGTAAGATAAACTTAATAATAATAAAATTTATATTTATCCACTTAATATATACTCTTTATTGTAGTTTCCTTTGTATTATAATAAATATTTTAACTCTGTGAATCAAGTTTAACATTTTGGTATGTAAGAAAATAAATTAAAAAAAATTTATTTATGAAGGATTAAATTAAAAATTCAGAGTTAGTGTGAGAATTTTTTTAAAATACAGTAGTTTTCAAAGAATTAAAATAAAAAATAAAATTTTCAAAGGTCAAATTGAAAATATATATATATATTCAAGGACTACAACAGCAATCATAAATTGTCGTGTCACCGGTTAATTTAAAATTTATAATGTGGCATAACTTAAATTTAAAAATTAAATTATAATGATTTAATAAATGTAAATATTAAATTATATATTTATTATTTAATTTATTTTAAATTTATGTTTAAATCACTTTTGAATTTATATTTGACTCCCTATAAAATAAATTATTAATTATTTATATTTGAATTATTAATAAAGTTAGCCGCATCTTCAAGCTCTTAGGTAAATAATTTACTTTTCTTTTTCTTTTTTCTTATCACAAATACTCAAATAGGACAAAGGGAGGTGGCTCTTAAGCAAAAAGTGAGAAACTATATCATGTTTTGTTAGGGCCAGTCACATGTGGATAATTGCTTTTATTCTCCAAAACAAGAACCGCTTATCATTTTTACTTTTCTTATTTGAATTAGTCACCAGTTGGACCCCATGACCATCGGGACGTCCTGTCTGCATCAAAGTATCTTTTTATGTCTTTTGATATTTGGATAACAAATAAATATTTTGAATACTAATATATTAAATATAATTATATTTTTTAGACATCCAGGGTATTACAATGAAGAGACATTCATACCTGTTCATGCTCCATAAATAAAAAAGATTTTGTGTTACTGATTGTTAGACAAAAATCTACATATTTTGAGGTTATTTTAGATTATTGGGAGCTTCGCAGTCATCTTCAAATACTAACCTTACTTAATTTAAAGGAGTTGCCAACATAAATTAATAGTAATTTTCTCTTACAATTGATAGTTGGTGATGAGAGACATTCAAAGCTGCAAATTAGTTGATTGAAGAAGCAGTTCAAACACTCCTGCATTTATTATTAATATTATGATACCTTGAGAAAGCAAACTAAACAAGAAGCAAGCATCAATGTTTAGTTTTCTTCCTTCTTGACCTAATGAAATGAAATTACACCACCATTGATATACCAGAGCGGGAGTTTTCTTCAGCCTTATCAAACTTGAATACCAGTGGACTTTTATCTGAGACAATCAGGCGGTCATATCCATTTTCATCGTTAGTGAGCCCGATGTCTCCAAATTGATCTGATTCGCTGCTGAAGACAAGCTTATAGTATTTACTGTCATGGCGCTTGATAAAGAACCACCCTTTCACAACAGGATCAGAAAATTCTTTTGCATCACCAACCATCACAGCCTGCCCTGAAGTTTTTGAATCGATGACAAGCCATTCGGATGTGTTGGTGCATATGTTGGGTGGTAAATAGGCGAATGATATGTACAAGGGAATCTCTGTTGTGATAAGTGCGATACGAAACGGAGATGAAATAATTGTTGACCACCCATGTTCGTACCTTTCTGCAATTACGGCAAGTGAGCAATCCTCGGTGGTTCCCTTCTTAATAGCACCAGCTAGAATCTGACGGCCTCCAATACGATCAGGTGGCGATAAGTAGTATTTGCCACCATTTCTCAGTGGCTCACCATTTGAGTCAAGCACAACCTCAGCTGTGGTGGCGAAGGCAAAGAGAAGGAAGAAGAAGAATGCAAGCAGTGCAGTAGGCTTCATTTGGTTGGTAGTGGAAGGCTTTGCTTTGGTTTAGGTCTGGATGTGTGTAAGTAAGAATTAGGAGCATCAATTTATAGAGCTTCCATGAAGGGAGCATCAACTCAATGATGCTTTAGAGAAATGCTTTTTTTAAAAAAAATTTTAAGGGTCTGTGTCGCGTGAAAATATGAGAAGAAGATAAGGAATCAACCTACCACAAACCTAGGAAATGAAAACATTACAGCATATACAGTGACAAATATATTACTTTCTGAAATTATATTTTTAATCAGTTTTAAGAAAGTGTCATAATAAAGTAGTAGTTAATGTTTTATCATATTATTTTAAAAAAAAACTTTTATCAATATTACCAGGTGAGTCTCGTGCACCGGACTGCCTTTTTATTAGTGTTTGGTTAATATTTTAAAAAAAAAATCTTAAAATTCATTATACTTTATGCATTTGGTTTTGATTTTGAGCGAGATCGAGTACCCTTGGTCGGAGGAAAATTATTTTTACGTTTATGCAATTGTTTTAAAAGAGAAGCTCTAACTCTCTATTTCTTTCAGAGCAGAAAAATAAATCCAATTGTCCTTCCAAAAGCATCTTTATATCTTGCTTAAACACACATAAAAAAAAATACTTTTCTTAAAAATAAACAAAATTTTCTTTTAAACAAATACTTGAGAGTGTTACTGCAGAGAGGTAAGATTAAGTTTATGTGGTTCGGTAACAAAACAAGTCTATGAATGTCAAATGTGTTTTGAAATATATATAAAATATTAAAATAAAAATCGTGTCTCAATCTATAATTTCAATTTAATAATTTTAAAATAAAATTTAATAATTTTAAAAATAAATTTTGTCGAAAAATTATCTATAATGGGGTTGTATTTTCATTGAAGCGAGAATAGTGACCACGAATGTATAGAGATGAGAAGTGACTAATGAAATAGAAAACGACTCTTTCGGCGTGAAGCGAACCCCAGAGAAGGTTTCCAGCGAACAGAAAACGTAGGGGCGTTGGGCCAAGTCTGGACCATTAGTGGGCTCTGGTTCGTTCAGGACAAAGTATATTAATAACATTGGACCACCTATTTTTGAAAACGTAGGGGCCTTGGGCCAAGTCTTGTCATTGTCATCAATTAATGAATTAAAAAAGAGTCAGTTTTGGAATATTTAAAATAAATTTTTTTAAGTAGAAATGAGAATTTGGATCAACATTAATTTCAAAAAATATGTTATCTCAAATAAATATTTGATATCCAAATTAAAATATTAAAAATGTGTTTTTCAACCGGTAAAACTAATTTGCATTGACATTTGATATTCGTTAATTTAGATGCAAATATAAAAAAGCATAAATTTTATAGCGTGAAAAATATTTTTCGAATGGTAAAAAAATTCCTCTTTCAAATTATATAGAGTATGACTATTAACCTTTAAACAATTAATAAATAACACTAAATTTATTAAAACTCATTTGATGAAACAATCTCTTCCTCAAATATATGAGTAATAATGCAACTATTTTATATAGTAATAATGGTTAAAAGAGTTGTATAATTATTTGATTCCCAACTCTTTGGTATTTATTATTTAAACATAAATAAATAGTAACATGTTTTAAACTAAAATGGAAATCCCTCTATATTTTAAAAATAAAAAATGAAATATAATTATGCTGTGAATTCAAAATATTTTGTTATATACCAAAAAAAATGTGTCCACATACTTTATTTGAAAATAAACATATGATGACTGCAACTATTTCATATAACAATAAAAATAATAATATATTTTTCATTATTTAAACATAAACAAATAGTAATTAAAATAAAAAATAAAAAATAAAATGCTATGAATTAAAAAAAAAAGTTGTATATAAAAAAATAAAAAATTGTACGGTTAACTTTATTTGAAAATAAATACGTGGCGAGTAGGAGAGAGGTGTGGTCACTTTTATGCCAGCTATAGCTAATCCATATAGAGATTCTTCACAATAAAGAGATTTTTTTGAAAACTCGAATCGACTTTTTGTAGCCTCGTTTTATCGGCCTTTATTAAAAAATAATTTTTAATAAAAATTATGATAGCATTCTAACTTTGGTCTTCAAAAAGTACCCACGCAAATGAAGCCCGCGATGGCAAACTTCCAAATAAGACGTAGCAGTAATACTAATTATTTGGATTTTAAAAAATAATAATAATTTAATTTTTAAAAACATCAATTTGAAGAAGATTTTACTCTTTGAATATCTTTATTAATTTAAAAAAAATGCATTGTCTATTGGTCACATCCGTCCTGAAACCAATAATTTTAGGCCCACAACATGTGAAACTTACCAAATGAGGCTACCTTACAATCATCCAGAGCAATACGACAGAACAAAGGAAATTATTGGAAACTGCCAAAACACATTAATCCCTGAAACGACAATTCATTATCTCGATGATAAATCTTGGTACAAGAATCAGTGGCTACAAAACTTCACCTGCAAAACATGTGCCGTAATATTCTATTCATCATCTTCATTCACAGAATGTGTCTCTCTTTTATGTATTAAAAAATTGCAATTTTCGTATATTTATAATTTATTAAATTAAATAAATAATCTCTTAATTTATCTCCTTTAATTTTATTACATTTTATCTTTTATTGTCTAATAGTAATAATTTTAAGATAAATTTAATAATAATAAATTTACATTTATTCACTTTAATATATACTTTTAGTCACAACATCGATCATAAATTGTTGTTTCACTGGTTAATGTGTTTTGGTATTTTAAATGTCTTTATTTGACATCCATAATAATAGGATGAAGAGCTCCTACTTAGGAGGATTCATAACTTATTCATGCTCCATAAATTAAGAAGATTTGGTGTTAGTAAGTGTTAGACAAAAGAAGTTTTCATGGCCTGTGATTCATTGGGAGCCTCACAGTCATATTCAAACACCATCCGTAGTGAGAGACGTTCGAAGCCGTTCATTAGTTGAATCTAGAAGCAGTTCAAACACCACCCATTGAGTGCATTTATTTATTTTTCTTCGTACGACAAAAGAGTCTAACTAGCGACTCTTACAAATATTTAAATTAAATAATTCAATTTTTTTTTCTTATCACAAATACTAAAATAGAACAAAAAAAGTAAGAAATTATATATTTTTATTTGGATCAGTCACTTGTGGATTATGGCTTTCATTCTTCAAAATAAAAACCAGTGGAACCCCAAGATCTTAGGGTCTAGTCTATGCCAAAGTATCATTTTATGTCTTTTGATATTTTAGATAACAATAAACATTTTGTATATTAAATACAATTATCTTGAATGTCTGTTTTGGACATCCAGAGTATAACGTACGTTGAAGAGCTCATTGTCACGACCTTACTCTTTTCCCCCGAGTTTGAGCCGTGCGGCACTTAGTTAGGACACTCCCCTGGTTGCTAACTAAGTCAGCCTTTCCCAAACACACCTCTCAGAGAAGGATTAAGAGATGAGACTAGCAAGTGAGCAAGAGAATGAACAAGAGAACTTGGAGAATGCTTGAAGCTCTAATACTCAAATGCTTTGTGATTCTCGGATTCTTGGATTCCTTACAAATGAAGGGGTGAGGGGTTTATATAGGCCACCTCCCCTTAGATGAACGGTTAGGATCTATTTGATCCAACGGTTCATAATATCTCTCTAGAATATTCTAGTCTACTAGCATTTACAAGAGTTCTCTACACATTTCTAGAGAATTCTAGGACATAGTGCTTCTACCATCTTCTAGAACATTCCACCACCTTCTATAGTGTTCCACTACCTTCTAGAATATTCTACTAGATTCTAGAGTATTCTACTATATTCTAGAGTCTTCTAGAATCTTCTAGAATGTACAAGAATTGTCTAGAAAGTCCTAGAACATTCCGGAACCTTCTAGAAACTTGCACGGAAAAGTTGCTGACTAGGCGCCACATCGTGTCCATGTCATGCCTGCGTGGCGCTTATGTGTCGGAATGTGACATTCTCCCCCACCTATACTGGAGACGTCCTCGTCCCAGTGTCATGAAAGTTTTGGATCAAGTCCTTGAACTGCCATAATGTTTGTTCTGGCTCCCATGTTGCTTCCTGTTCAGGACTTCCCTTCCAATGCACCAAGTACTCACGACTTGGAGGTACTCCTCTTTTACGTATGACGCGATCAGCTAATATAGCCTCCACCTCCTTGTCATGAGATTGTACTACAGCCGTGGGGGCTCGATGAGATTCTCCCCTGTCTGGATCATCTTCATCAGCATGATATGGTTTCAGCATGCTCACGTGGAAAACTGGATGTATCTTCAACTTGGGTGGCAGCTCCAACCTATATGACACCTTCCCAACCTTTTTGAGGACGGGGAAAGGTCCTTCATACTTCCGCAGCAACCCCTTATGCAAAGGACGGAAGACTTTAAATTGTTGAGGCAAGAGTCGAACCATCACTAAGTCTCCTTCTTTGAACTCTACGTGGCGACGACCCTTGTCTGCCCACTTTTTCATCTTCTTGGCCGCCTTGTCCAACTGAGTTCTGGCTATGTCAGCTTGCTCTTTCCATTCTTTTGCAACCTTGAAAGCCAAGGGGCTGACACCTGTGTATGTGGTTTCCAGCGTGAGTGGAGTGAGTGGTTGTTGTCCTGTGACCACTTCGAACGGACTTTTCCCTGTGGACTCACTCCTTTGAAGATTGTAAGAGAACTGAGCCACATCCATCAACTTGGCCCAATCCTTCTGGTTGGCACTTACA